>PVJL010004541.1:62908-127361 GCA_004026885.1 Lyroderma lyra
TTTTTTTTTTTTTTTTTTTTTTTTTTTTTTTTTTTTTTTTTTTTTTTTTTTTGCTTTTTGGTATGTGGGTAGCTCCCTGGCTGGGAATCGAACCCAGGCTGCAGCACTGACAGTGCCAGCGCCGAAGCCTTAAGCCACTACACCATCAGGGAACTCCCCCATCTTTTTCTTTTACTATCTTTTTTAACCTGAAGTTTATTTCATCAGATATCAGTAAGGCAACTCCTGCTTTTCTCTGGTTACCATTTGCTTGGAGTATTGTTTTCCATCCTTTCACTCTGAGTCTGTGTTTGTCCTTAGGACTGAGGTGTGTCTTTTGGGGAGTTCCCTGGTGGTGCAGTGGCTAAGGCTTTGGTGCTGCCAGCGCTGCGGCCTGGGTTCAATTCCCAGCCAGGAAATTACCCACATTAAAAAATAAAAAGAAAGAAAGAAAGAAAGGCAGAGGTGTGTGTTTTGGAGACAGCATATAGATGGGTTTTGTTTAATGCAGTCTGCTACTCTGTGTCTTTTTATTGGTGAGTTCAGTCCATTAACATTTAGAGTGATGATCGATATGTGAGGATTCCCTGTGGCCATTACTTATTTGTATGTTTTTGTTTTATTTTTGTTTGTTTCTTGTTGCTCCAACTTGAAGAGCCTCCTTCAGTATTTCTGAAGTGCCAGCGTTGTGCTGGCAAATTCCCTCAGCTTCTGTGTGTCTGAGAAGATCTTTATTGCATCTTCATATCTGAAAGATAATTTGCTGGATAATTTATTCTTGGCTGGAAGTTTCTCTCTTTTAACGTTTTGAATATTGGATTCCACTCCCTCCTGACTTGTAGAGGTCCTGCTGAGAAATCTGATGCCAGCCTGATGGGTTTTCCTCTAAAGGTTATAGTTCTTTTTTCCCTGGCTGCCTTGAGAATTGTCTCTTTGTCTTTAGTTTTGGACATCTTTAGTACCATGCGTCTTGGAGAAGATCTGCTAGGGTCCAGGTATCTAGGGGACCTGTTTTCTTCTTGAACTTGGGGTTCCAGATTTTTCCATAGGTTTGGAAAGTTCTTATCTACTATTGGTTTGAGTATGCTCTCTGTAGAATGCTCTCCTCCTTCTTCTATTCCTATTATCCTGATTATTTATCTCTCGAATTTCCATCCCAATTTTCCTTATGTTTTGAATTTCTTTGTTAAATTGTTCCTTTTGTTCATGGAGTTCCTTTTTTACGTTGTTCATCTCAGCTGTGGTATTTTACCAGTATGTTTTCATTTCTCTCAGAGCCTTTAGAATGGCTACTTTAAATTCTCTGTCCATAGTTCAGAAATTTCTAGGTCTAAGAAGGTGTCTTCTGGATATATTTTATGTTCTTTCTGAGGAGTTTTAGTTTTTAAGAAATTCATCATGTCTGCTGAGTTCTTCCTCTTTGACATGAGGGCGTTGTGTTCAGCAGAGCCCAGGAGCCCTGATTAATACTTTTGTGGTGTCTTGCTGTAGGGCAGACACGAGGTGGCTCTGGGGGCCCAGTTTTGGGAGAGATGGGGGCTGTTTATTTTTTATTTCTGGTCTCCTGCCACGTTTGGAGGCAGTGCACATCTATCCAGGGTCCCTCTGCTTCCTGCAGTTAGTTAGTTGGTTGGGGAGGCTGTAGGAGAGGGGAGAGGCCAACAAAAAGTGCGCTGGGGCAGTTCCACCTCCTGTCCTGTACTAGTGAAGCTGGGTGATGTGGGCTGAGGCTGCTCTTGCTGGCTGGGGCGAATGCTATCAAATCTGCCTTTCTTCCTGGGCCTGCTCCAGCAACCAGCCATTGGGGTGGAGTCTGCATGCTCGCACTGCTTGTAGGCCCTAGGGGTACGCACATGCACCACAAGTCCAAAACTGTGGGCCTGACCTCAAGCAGTATGATGGCAGCTGGCTCCCCTACGCAGTGGGCCGTGAACAGGAGCTGCACCCGTGCATAGGAGTCATGCACACTTGTGCTGTGTGTCGCAAGTGTGCCGGGAGCTGAGGTGCTGTCTCTGATGACCCACCTCAGCCTGAGGCTGTTCAGAGTCCTTGCTGATCCCTCTTGTTACTCAAAAGTTTCAGAGGCTGCCTCCCAGGCTCTGTCCCCAACACGCTGCTGTAAGGCCCGGCTCCCCCACGGTCTCACACTGTTTGGCCACTTTGGTGGCTTTTACTCTTGACGCCTCTTGACCTTCCCACTTCTGTGCACTGTGGTGCTCCCAGATAGTCAGCAGCGATTGGGTCCTGTTACAATCCGTCTCTGCTCCTTCCTCTCTCTCCCGCTTGCCCCCTTCTCTTCCACCTTCAGTTGTTTATTTGTGATGCATGGATTTCTCATCTGCCATTGTGTCACTCAGGGTCCTCTTTCTTGGCTCCTGGATGACCATTCAATTGTGTTTTCTGGGAGAGTCTTTAGGGACCACCTCTCCAGTTGCCATCTTGTCCTCCCTAACCTTTGTATTGTTTTCTTAAATGTTCTAGTTTTACTTTGTCAGAGTTGAAGTAGTCAAAGGTTGACTTCATTGCTCTTAGAAAGGGTCAACTTGATGGCATTTTATACTGGGTATTCAGGTGATATATATACATCCAAAATTGCTACCCAAGTGTTGTTTCCATTGGCTCACTTGAAAACCAATTAAACTAGTTCAATAGCTTTCAGTTTCTGCATCAGAGTGTAGAGTTCTGGTATAAATTTAGGCTCAGGATTTAGAATAGCCCTTATTTGATAAACCTTTATCTTGACTTTAGTTCCAAATGTTATTAGTCTTCAAAATGATTAATGATACTTGTTCAAAGTCACAATAAATGCCGGAGCCAGAAATTATTTCCCACTGTACAATGTGTGAGCTTAGGGTATCTGCATACATGTGAAGGTAGGTGTATACACTGAAGTGGGTTGAGATTTAAATAGTACTACTTTGGAGATAGATTCTTTCAAATGTATATACCTGCATGACGACCACCACAGTCAAGATATAGAATATTACTTTTACTCCAAGAAGTTCCTTCATGCCCCTTTGCAAAATTGTTTGGCTTTTCCAAGCTTCTATAAAACAGCTAATAATAACTCTACCTAGGCAAGGATGGTAAGAAGTAATGTGTGTGAAAGCCCTTGGCCTAGTGTCTGATACGTAGTGCATGCCATGTCCTTCTTCCTTGGCTTGCTGTCTTCTCCATGGAAATACAAGAAGGCCTTTGAAAAGAACCCACTGTTCTGTAGTAGGAAAAGAAAAGAGGTAGCTCCTAAAAAGAACACTGAATTATGTTGTTTACCTGTTGTCATGGAGTGGGAGAGTAAGGGACCCAGACTTAGAACCTCAGGCAGACCAATGACTGATATTAGGGGAAGAGCTAAATCATTTGGGGCACATCAACTCCACAGTATATCCTATAGCCAGTAATGACCTTTATGAAGAATTATACAAGAACAACACAAAATGCAGTGTAATGTTATGTACCCAAAAGGCATACAAAACTACTTTTGGTTTCTGGCTACAACTATATTAAAAACATGCATTTGAGAAGCAATTAGAAACAGATATTCAAAAACAATAACTGTTAAAATAGTATGATTTGAGTGATTTAAACATTTCTATATCTGTAATCTAGACCTGCCACTGTCTAATGTAGTCACTAGGTACATAGGACTATTAAGCACTTGAAATGTTATTCAAATTTAGATGTACTCTTAAGTTCAAAATACACACTGGATTTCTTAGACTTAGTATGAAAAATAAATGTAAACTATCTCAATAATTTTTAAAATATTGATTGCATAGTGAAATGGTAATATATCTTGGATATACTGGGTTAAATAAACTATATTGTGAAAATTAATTTCATCAATTTTTTTTAATTTTTAAAAGTGGCTATCAGGAAATGTAAAATTACATACCTGGCTCATGTTATATTTCTGGACAGTGTTTGTCTAGGTTTTCTGTGTTGTCATTGAATTATGTCTATAATTAAGGACTGTGAAAATAAGAGATTATAGCAGAGGTTTAGACAAGAGATGAGAGATGGGGCCATATAGATGGTGTGGGAAAAACGGAATGGCTGAGTCTCTCTCACCACGCTTCCACCAGAATGAGGCTTACCCGTTATGTAACCATGACTTGCACTTTCCCACCTGGCAGCCATTTTGTTGTTTAAGCGCCTTATGAGCTCACTTCTTGGCAGCTTGCCACCTTTGTTCTCCTGCCTCTATAAGGGGATGGGACCTTGTGGGAGGGAGCTAGCTGTGGGCTATGGGCTATGGGCTCTGAGCTATGAGCTATTAGTTATGGGCTATTCAGAGAGAACTCCCGGAGGCCATTTTGTTGCTGCTCTGCTTCTGGAATACAGACTATGTTTAAGTTGCCTGTGATTCCTCCATTCTTCTTTGGTCTGCCGGGATCCAGTGCGAACCTCCCTGGCCTTGGTCATTTGCAATACAGATGGATAGGAAAGAAAAGAGATAGAAGATAAAATCTTTGACTCTAAATGGTAATTTTGAATTATAGAGAGATTAGAGAGGGTGGAATTTAGAAAAGCTCTCTTGATTTGTAGTTTGGGTATGCCATAAGGTGATGGGGCTATTCAAAGGATAGTGAACATGGGACAAAGCAAAAAGAACCACAGTCAAAGAAGAAGGGTCCAGGCAGTCAGGGTAGTTCAGTGGCTCTGACAATAGAGGGCACCCAGAGCTTTAGAAGCTGGCTTGTCTGGACGTTGTGGTGGGGCCTTCATGGCTCCTGCACTCTCCTGCAAGCACTAGTCTGGGAGAGGACCTTTGGGCCAGGAATTGGATTGAATGTGGGGGAGTTCCTTTAACCCAAACCACTGGCTCCTTGCTCTCCATAATAAGTAGAGTTTATTGACTTAGAACATTGGTTCCCAAACAGTGGTACACTGTACCCCCAGGGGTATGTGCTGGACCATTCAGGGGTACATGAAAAATAATCAGCAATGGTGAAAAAACAAGTAAAGTAAAAAACTGCAAAATGAAACAATAAATGTTAAGTGTGAATCCCTGTTATTAGAGACACTTCACAATTAGATCACATTAGCAAATGATGATTGGTGAGGGCGTGGCTATAGCCTTCCCCCAAACCACACTTCTACCAATCATTCACAGCTTCAGAACAATTGATTTGTGACATTTCTAGAACTTCCCAAACATATAAATATATCCATAGCCAGATGGTTTGATTAGTTTAGTTATTGACTGACAAACAAGTGCATTGTCTTTAATTGTGATTATTTTAAGTAGTTTTTAAATTTAATGTTTATATACTTGATCATTATCAATATTTAACTGTTGTGAATATTATAATATTAAATCTGTGGCTTATAGTATTAGTGTAGTAACTTTTCTTTCCTAACTTATTACCTCATTCCACTATTTTACATTAAGATAGGCACGGAACAAAAATGTCAGTATTTAAAAACAGCTGTTTTTAAAACAAAGGGTACAATTTATAGAAATGGGTTTAAAAGAGATAGGTACACAGTAGAAAAAAGTTGGGAACCACTGGTTTATAAGAATAAGACTGAGAGGAAGTGCTGATCAGGGTGGATTTTAAAAGCAAAACAAACATGTAAGTCTCAAATGGTATGCCTGTTTTTGTGACCTCTGTGTTCTGTCCTCTCCTGATTGTCTTTGTAGGCCTTACAGGAAAAGCTGTGGAATGTGGCTGCCCCTTTGTATTTGAAGCAGAGTGATTTGGCCTCAGCAGCAGCAAAACAGGTAAGCTTATTGAGACCTCCTCAGTAGATCTCTGCCCAGGAATTATCTTGTACAAGTCAGAGCCAGAAGCCTTTACATGGCTCCCTGTGTCTGCTATGGCCCCCCCAGTTTCAGATAAGTTAGTGATTTGAGAAGCAGGCCTCCCCAGTTTCAGCCTGTGATGAGAGAAGTTAGTGATTTGAGAAGCAGCATAATTAGGGGTCACAGCAACTGACTTTAGAGTCAGGGGTCCTGGGTTCTAGTCCCAGGTCTGCCTCTAATTTGTTGGGTGATATTGAGCAGGTTACCTAACCTCCTTGGATTGTTCCTCCTCTATAAAATATGGCAGTTGAATTAGATGATGTCTAAGATTATTTTGTGTTCTAAAATATTAATCGGTTTGTATTTCAGATATACTAAAATCCAGTAAATATTATAATGAATCTTTCATCTGAAAATGGAGCTCAACTCATTTTCAGGTTGATATTTTTAGTCTGTACTATTTCTTGAACGTTAAAAGGTCCTTATGTTTCTCCTCAGTTCATAGTAACATGTCATTTTATTTGCTTTGAGATTATTTCTTTTTGGCTTTGAGCAGTTTCCCTTCATTCTTAGGTGTTGGGATTTGGTGAACTCTTCTGGGTCAGACCTTCCAGACAGTGAGTCTGTTTATGGCCAAATGATTATGACCCAGTAGGAAGCAAATGATTGTGACTGTGATTGCTACATTACAGTTCACTAAATGGTTTCAAATTTATTTTAATCAACCCTCACAATAAACAATCCTATTAGGTAGGAATAGGCATTAAGCCCATTTTACAGGTGAGACAATTAGCTCAGCAAAGTTAAATTCATAGAGCTATAGGTAGTAGAGTCAGGGATTTTGAGCCCAGATCCTCTGCTATCCAGGTCTGTTTTCTTTCCACTACTCTGCTGGATCTCTCAAACCTGCTATGTGGCTTATTGTAGGGGAATAGGATTTATTGACAAGAGTTCCAAAGTGGGTCATGTTGGAAGAGTGGGGACCATGGAGCAGTAGTCTGGAAGAGAGGAAAGGAATTATTGTTATGTGCCAGATACAGTGTTAAGCTCTTTGCATGTCCCATTTATTCCTTTAAATTTTATAATATTGATACTGTTTCTTCCCTATTTACACATAGGGAAACTGAGGTGCTATATTTTTAAGTATCTTGTCCTACTGTTACTGTTGGAGGAGATCCTGGAGTCATTTCTCTGATCCCACAGCCTTCAAAGGAAGGCAGGCACTGAAGGGGAAGAGAAGCATCATTTGTACAGGAGTAGCTGATTTGGATAGAATAGAGCAAGAGTTTAAGATGCGCTAGGCTTGAGCTGAGGTCATAGCTGTTTCCCCAAGTTCCCTGTGACAGACCAAGCCATAGAACAGTCTTTCTGGATGACTACCAGGTGCTTAATGGTTCCTAATGTTATATTCTTGAGGATTGAGTTTCTGTACATAACCTACCATATTTTGCAGTGTATAATGTGCACTTTTTTTGCCCAAATTTATGAGGGAAAATAAGGGTGCGCATTATACATGGGTAATACTAATTCTGTCTCTATATAAATGTTTTTAATGCTTTTATTTATGCTTATGAGTTAAAAGTGTAACTCCAGAAATCAGTAACAATATCTATATGCAAAATAATACCCTGGAATATGAGAATCATTTTTTTGTTGTTATATTTTGGGGGGGACACTGGTTAGTAAAAATTACATAGGTCCCAAGTGTACAATTCTATAATATATCATCCATGTGTTACATTATGTGTTCACCACCCAAAGTCAGTTCTCCTTCCATCACCAGATATTTGACTCACCCGCTTCCCTACCTCCATCTTTGCCCTCAGGTACCACTAAACTAGCGTTTGTGTCTATGAGTATTAGTTTCTTTGTTGCTTTCAGTTTTATATTCATATATGAGTTATGTTAAAAAGTAAATGCTGAAATTTCTTTATAATACAAAAAACAAGTAGCTAAATATAGACAAATACAATTTCGAATTAAAAATTTAAAACGAAAGATTGTTTTCCTAAAAGTTTGGGCCCAAAACATGGTACACGTTCTACATGGCAAAATATGGGATATTCCTTAGTTGCCACAGCACAGTGAGTTTAGTTTAGGGTAATAAGCAGTGCTTTATTTACAACTTTATTAGTGATTAAACTTTCATATCTTCACCTCATCAACTCAGGTTATTTTATTACCAGAAGAAAGACTTTTGTTTTTCATTTGACAAAATAACTTATTGTCTTTTTGCAAGACATAATTGTAAATTTCTCTTAACACTTTAATTTCTTTCTAATTATATTTCTCTCAACAAGTAATTAAAAATATCAGTTCAGAATTAAGGCATAGGCATTAAAAAAGAAACTGAGTTCAGAGTTTCACCTACAATTCTGTACTGCTCTCAAGGAAGACTTGATATTTTCACTGATCATTTATTACCTTCTTCTTATAGATCATGGAAGAGACCTACAAAATGGAGTTCATGTACAGTGGTGTGGAAAATAAGCAGGTAGTGATTATACATCACATGAGGCTTCAGGCCAAAGCCTTGCAACTTATAGTAACAGCACGAACTACTCGAGGGTAAGATATGTGCAGCTGGCCCAGAGTGGGTGGCATGGTCCTTTAAATGACATTCAGAAATCTCACCAAGGTTAATGATAAGTAAAATGACATTTAGGAAAGATTAGCTAAGGGATATTATCATTCACTTTTTTTCAGATATTTGATGTTCTTTTCTTGTATTAAATTAGATCCCTGGAAAAACTCTTCAATGGCTCTTCATTGCCTACAACACAACATAGAAGTTCATCTGGCAACAGGGACATTCTGTATGATCCTTGATAGATTTCTTTAAGAATTTAGTACCAAGAACCACTTTTTCTCTTCTGGGAGAACTAGAAAGCTCTTTTCTAGGCAGTAACAACAAATTAAGAGAATGTACTGTACAGTAAGACTATCTCGTTTAAATTCTAACCTCTCCACTTATTAGTTGTTTGATTATAGACAGGTTTTTAAATCTCTTTGTGCCTTGTTTCCCTGTCTGTCAAATGAGAATGACAGCAACATGGTATCTCTTAGGATTTCTATGAAGATTGAATGGATAAAACATGTAAAAGCACTTAGCATGGTACGTGGTACATAGTAACATTTCAGTATGGTTTTTTTATTTTAACTTCTCTGAAATCAGATATTTTGATGGTATGCCATGGTGTGATTGAAAGTGAATTGTTTTTTTGTTTCTTGGTGTTTCATAAAATAAAGATGCATCTTAAGAATGATGGGATCATAGATTTGATACATTACAGTATTTATGTAACTTGTAGCCAGATCAGAGACACATTTCATGTTCCATTCATCAGTTGTGTCAACCTAAAAATGGTAAAGAAAAATAAATATGAATGTTTAATAAGCACTTACAACTACTAGGTCAGAAAGAACATTCTGAATATTACTTTATTTCTTCACTTATCTTGATAGTGACCTGATAAACTCAGTTAGTAATTTAATCTTAGAGGTATCCATACATTCATTTAACAAATGTTTAATCCCTACTATTCAGTCACAGTGAAAAAAGATAGGTGCTTGTGATGGCATCTACACATTTTTATTTAAAGACAGTAGATGTATTTCTTAGTTTATATGTTTATTTTAAAAATTTAAATATTACAGATGAAGTGAAGTTTCTCTGATAATCCACCTCTTCTAAAACAGCCGTCAACAGACTTTCCCAAGCCACATAAATATGCGTAGATTATAAATATGTGTGTACTAACATAAATCAAATCATAATATACTTTGCTATTCTGCCTCTTTTTCATTTTATCCAACTGTAATATTTCATCTTTCCATGCCATTATATAAGGATTTTAATATATTTGGTCTTTACTCATGTCATATTACCTTATTTTTACATGTATAAGGTGCCCCTATGTATAAGATGACCCCTACTTTTCTAGCCCAACATTAAAAAGTCAGTATCAACCGGTTACTCCTGTGTATAAGATGACCCTCAATTTTTGGTCTAACAATTTTAGACAAAAGTATTGTCTTATACATGGAAAAATATAGTATTTTTCCATTTGTATGGATTCCTGCTTCTTTTTTTCTTTCTCGATTTTTGCTAGATCTATTCTTTGTTTCTTTCTTCTTCCAGGAGTTTAAAAGTTCTGTAGTCTAATCCTAACCTATTCAAGTGAGAGACAGAACATAGTCGTTAAGAGGGCTCTGGTGCCTCATTGTGCATGTTCCGATATTGACTCCACCATTTTTAAATTTAATGACTGGATGAGTTAAATAAACCTGACTGAGATAATATTAGTACCTGTCTCTCCCTCATGGGGTTATTATAAAGATTACTGAATTATTATAATGCAGAGTCCTTAAAATATTGTTTTACAAATTCAGAGTAAACACTTGATAAAAGTTAGCTCATATTAGTTGCATAAATAGTATTTTTACTCATATTTTTAATCAGCATATTGAACTTATATTTATCAGCTTAAAAAATTAAATAGGGACATTATTAAAATGGTGGTGTAAGAGGAGCTCCTTGAAACCTCCCCTGGAAATTATAACAAATTGAACAGCTATACTTAAATAAAGGGTTCTCTATGCAATACACATAAACACACCTGAGAGAACTGCACATTGAAAAATCTGAAGGTGGATGAATTGGGGCAACCAGGGGAGGAGGAAAGAGGTAATTACAGAGATGGGGCCCTGGACCACAGTGCCAAGCTCATGAAGGTCTTGGGAGAGGGAAGGAACTAGTGAGATGATATGTGTGCCTTTTGTGGCCCCAAGCATTCCTGTCTGAGAGATCTGCACATAATACGACTGAATTCAGGCCTCAGGGCAGAGACCTCAGAGCAAAGAATGAACACTAAAGAACGAAAGCCCTTATTGCCCTCACTGCCCTCAATGCCAGGCAGAAAACAAAGACACAAAGCCTGGCTGCCTCCCCCAACCCTCGCAGAGCACTCCTCCTTTACACTCATCCAGTGTTTCTGGGAAGACAGTTTCTGAGCAGCAGACACACAGTGCAGCTAATTCTGGTGACGGGGAAGGAGCTGTAGGGGTGAGACAGTCACAAACTGGCAGTTGCCATAGTCCACAGCCACAAACACACCTGCTGCCTCTCTCAGCTCAACCCACCCCACATCTTTCCTGGCTGAAACCAGCAGGGGCATTCAGAGCAGCAGAGACACACAAGCACTGCTGCATCTGGCACCAGGAGGAGCATTGGGGTTTCAAAGGCTCAGAGCCTCATCACCCACCACATCCTCCCATGAGGGTGGTACACTGAGATTAAGGCAACCAGGTCACAGAGGAGAAGTCCACCTCCAAGGAAATCTCCCACCATGAGAAGACAGAATAACACAGAAAAAATAAAACACTACAGTTCAAGAGAGAAGATAAAATGCTCCAGCAATACCTACTGAAAAGCAAAAGAGAGAGGTCTTCATAGCTACCTGCTGCAGAATCCACTCCTGTAAATAGATGTCCAGGAAGAGAAACACATTAATTGCTATGAATGATCAAGGGAACAATGCTGCTCAGAAAGAAATGAAAAATCTCCAGAAAATGAACTTATGACATTGAAAGACGTGACTTAAATGACAGAGAATTCAAGTTTGCACTTCTGAAAAAACTCAACAAAATGCAAGAAAACTCAGGCAGGTTAATGAACTCAGAAATAAAATCAATGAACAAAATGAATATTTTACCAAATAGATTGAAATTTTAAAAAAGAACTAATAGAAATTATGGAGATGAGGAACTCAGTAAAAGAGATGAATGAAATAGCTAGCTTAGGAAACAGAGCTGACCAAATGGAGGGAAGAATTAGTGATATTTGAAGATAGAACTATGGAAATGATGGAAGAAAAGAGAGACATAAAAATTAAAAGGAATGAAAGAACTCTGTAAGAACTGTCTGATTTCATCAGAAAGAGCAACATAAGAATTACGGGTATACCAGAAGGAGAAGAGAGAGACAGCAAAGAGCAGAAAGAGTCCTTCAAGCAAAGTCGATTAAAACTACGGAACTGAATCCTTGACTCCAGCAAGCAAACAGAATACCTAATTACCTCAGGTTCAACAGGCCTTCTCCAAGGTACATTATATTGAAGCTGTCAAAGATTAACAACAAAAAAAAGAATTCTCAAGGCAACCAGGAAAAAGAAGACTGTAACCTATGGGAGGTCCATTAGATTATCATTAGATTTTTCAGCAGAAACTCTACAAACCAGGAAGGAGTGGAATCAAATATCCAAACTACTGAAAGAGAGAAATTACCAGCTAAGATTAATATGTCCAACAAAGTTATCCTTTAGATATGAAGGAGGAATAAAGACCTTTCCAGATATACAGAAGCTGAGGGGATTTTCCACCACAAGGCCTGCATTATAGGAAATACTGAAGGAGGCTATTCAACCTGAAACAAAAAGACAAAAGGATACAATCCATGAGCAAGATTACTAACAGACAGAAGAAGCAGGAAATGACAACCCCTACAGAGAATAGGACACTACACACTTAAACATATCTAAAGAGCAAAGATAAAAAAAAGAAAAAGAGGAAAAGACAACTTGCTACTTCAACTCAGAAATCAACTCATGGCATATATAGGGATAATTTGTGACAACAGAAACATAAAAGGGGAGGAAGTAAAGGTCTGAGTTTGCAAAGGGGAATGAAGATAAGAAGCATGCTTAAGGGAAAGGACTATGAAAATATGAAAAATATAGACATTTATGACTGGAGTTTTTTTGGACAGCCCCTGTATATGAAACTTTCTTTTACATAAACCTAATGGTAACCAATCAAAAAAAAAAAAAATCCAGAATTGAGACACATAACATAAAAAAAGAGGAAACAGGAAAAAAATCACAAAGTAGCACCAAACTAAAATAACAGACAGAAACAAAAAGACAAAGAAACAATGGAGACAGCAAGCCACCAGAATACAAAAGATAAAATGACTATAGGAAATCCTCATATACCAATAATCACCCTAAATGTAAATGGACTGAACTCACTAACCAAGAGGAACAGAGTAGCAGATTGGATCCAAAAGCAAAACCCAACCATATGCCTCCAAGAGACATAGCTACAAGGACAAATACAGACGCAAAGTGAAAGGGTAGAAAACAATATTCCAAGCAAATGGCATCCAGAGAAAAACAGGTGTAGCCATACTTATATCTGACAAAACAGACTTCAGAATAAAAAAGGTAATGGGACAAATACTTCACAATGATAAAGGGGACAATACAACAAAAAGACATGACACTTATTACTATATATGCCCCCCAATCAAGAAGCACCAGAATATATAAAGCAACTGCTAACAGAACTAAAGGGAGAAACTGACAAAACCACAATTATAGTAGGGGACCTAAACACCCCATTGACACTCATAGATAGATCATCCAAACAGAAAAATCAATAAGGAAATATCAGCTCTAAGTGACACATTGGACCAAATGGCCATAATGGACAACAAATTTAAGAAAACTGAAATCATGCCAAGCATATTCCCTGACCACAATCAGGCTTTGAAATTGGAGATCAACTGCAAAAAGAAAGCAGGAAAACCCACAAATAAATGGAGTTTAAATAATATGCTAATAAAGAATGACTGGGTCAAAGAAGAAATAAAAGAAGATCAAAAGCTACATGGAAACAAATGAGAATAAAAACACATCAAAATTGGGATGCAGCAAAAGCAGCATTAAGAGGGAAATTTATATCATTATAGGCCTAGCTCAAGAAACAAGAAAAATCTCAAATAAACAATGTAAACATTGCATCTTAAAGAACTAGAAAAAGAACAAATGAAACCCAGCAGAAGGAAGGAAATAATAAAAATTAGAGCAGAGCTAAATGAAATAAACAACAAAAAGACAATAGAAAAAAATTAGTGCAACCAAGAACTGGTTCTTTGAAAAGGTTGATAAAATTGACAAACTTTGGCTAGACTCATTAAAGTAAAAAGAGAAAAGACACAAATAATTAAAATAGAGATATAAAAGAGGAGAAGTTACAACAGATACCACAGAAATACAAAGAATCATGAGAATACTATGAAGGACTATATGCTACCAAATTTAATAATCTTCTAGAAGAAATGGACAAGTTTTTAGAAACATATAGCCTTCCTAGACTGAATCATGAAGAACTGGAAAATCTAAATAAACTAATCAACAACAAGGAAATAAAAAAAATCATCCAAAACCTTCCCAAAAGTCAAAGCCCAGGACCAGATGGCTTCACTAGTAAATTCTACCAAATATTCAAATGGGATTCAATACCTGTGTTCCTCAAACTCTTCCAAAAAGTTGAAGTAGAGGCAATATTTTCTAACTCATTTTATGAGGCCAATATTATCCTGATACCAAAATCTGGTAAGGATAACAAAAAAAGAAAACTAAAAACCAATATCTGTGATAAATACAGACATAAATATCCTAAACAAAATACTGGGAACTTGAATACAACAATACATTAAAAAGGTTATACATCACAGTCAATTGGGATTCATTCCAGGGGCACAAGGATGGTTCAACATACACAAATCAATCAGTGTGATACACCACATAAAGGATAAAAACCATATTATTATATCAATTGATGCAGAAAGTGCATTTGACAAGATACAACATCCTTTTATGATTAAAACACTTAATAATATGGATATAGAAGGAAAGGACCTCAACATAATAAAGTCCATATACAACAAACCCTCAGCTAATATCATACTGAATGGTGAAAAACAGAAACCTTTTTCTTTAAAATCAGGTACAAGACAGGGATGCCTCCTGTCACCACTGTTGTTCAACATGGTATTGAAAGTCCTAGCCAGAGCAATCAGGCAAAAGAAATAAAAAGACATCGAATTGGGAATGAAGAATTAAATGATTCTTTATGTAGAAAACCCTAAAGACTCCACCAAAAAACTATTAGAAACAATAAATGAATACAGTAAATTTGCAGGTTTCAAAATTAATGTACAAAAATTCATTGCATTCCTATATACTAACTATGAAACTTCAGAAAAAGAAATGAAAAACAGTATATTTTGCAACCACAACAAAAAGAATAAAATACCTAGGAATAAACTTAACAAAGGATGTGAGGGACCTATACACTGAAAACTGTAAGACATTATTAAAAGAAATTGAAGAAGACACAAAGAAATAAAAAGATATTTCATGTTCATGGATTAGAAGAATCAACATAGTTAAAATAGCCATATTACTCAAAGCAATATACAGATTTAATGCAATCCCCATTAAAATTCCAACAACATTTTTCCAGGAAATAGAACAAAAAAATCACCAGATTTGTATGGAATCACAAAAGATCCTGAAGAGCCAAAGCAATCTTATGCTAAAGGAACAAGGCTGGAGGCATTACACTCTTTAGCTTCATTTATACTACAAAGTGACAGTAATCAAAACAGCATGGTATTGGCAGAAAAACAGACACACAGACCAGTGAAATAGAATTGAGAACCCAGAAATAAACCCACATACATATGGATAAATAATTTTTGACAAAGGAGCCAAAAACATACAATGGAGAAATAAAAAAAGCCTCTTCAGTAAATGGTGCTGGGAAAATTGGAAAGCCACGTGGAAAAGAATGAATCTACTCATAAAGTGCCATCTGTCACCATATGCCAAAATTAACTCAAAATGAATCAAAGACCTAAAGAAGACCTGAAAGAATAAATTGCATAGAAGAAAAGCATAGGTACTAAACCTACAGACCCTGAGTTCAGAGAGGATTTTATGCATTTGATCTCAAAGGCAAGGGAAATGAAATAAAAAATAAGTGAATGGGACTATATCAAACTAAAAAGCTTCTGCACAGCAAAAGAAACCACCAACAAAACAAAGAGGCAACCAACTGAATGGGAGAAGATAGTTGAAAACAACATCTCCGATAAGGGGCTAAAATCCAAAATATGTCAAGAACTCTTACAACTCAATCCATTTAAAATATGGACAGAGGACCTGAGCAGATACTTCTCCTAAGAAGACATAGAAATGACCAACATATGTATAAAAAAATATGTTCAACTTCACTAGCTATTAGGGAATGCAAATAAAAACACAATGTGGCACCCCCTCACACCTATTAGAATAGCTATCATCAACAAGACAAATACAGTAGACTCTCAGTTAACCAGCACCCAGGGTATTGGTAGATGCCGGATAGATGTAGGTAGACTCTCTGTTAATCGGAACTCAAGCAACCGACACTTTCAAGCAACTAGTAAAATCTCAAGCAACTGGCAAAAGAAGAATAGATCTTCACCTCTATGAAGATCATCTCAAGTGAAAATGAAAGTTTTAGTGTGCTTTTGTTTGATCGTCTCATACTGTTCAGCTTGGAATTTAGTTTCAGCTTCTGTTTTTATAATATATCTCTAATTTTAAGAATCCTTTCTAGGGAAGTTCGGGCCTAGCAGCATGAGCACAGCATGTTGTCTTACTATCCTTTCCTCTCAGATCCCTGCTGGAAGTGGAGGAAGAAAGCTTGCAGATTTGAACCTACCTCCTTTTGAGTTGGTCATTATGATGAAGCTTATACACAACAATAAGCCAGGGTAAAGTTCCAAAGGTCGCAAGAAGAATGGGAAGAAAGCAGCCTTCAAGGTTGCCTCCACTTCCATTTGTTCACTGAAGTGATGATGCCAACTGGGAGGCTGACTTGAAGAAGAGAGTTGAGATGAGGGAGAAGCAGCAAGCTGCCCAGGAGCAAGAGAGAAAAGACACAGGATCGTCAAGGGCTACTATCAGGATGCCCAACAACAGCAGGAGTTTGAGCGCAAGGAGTAAGTTCTGCAGGAGTTTAATGTGTTTCCTTAGCTGGATGATGAGGCCACAAGGAAGGCTTATTACAAGGAGGTCCGTAAGGTGGTGGAAAACTCTGATGTGATTCTTGAAGCCCTAGATACCAGGGAACCATCGGGCTGCCACTGCTTCCAAGTGGAGGAGGCTGTCCTGTGGAGAAAAGGCAACAAGAAGCTGGTCCTGGTCATCCCCAAGGAGGTTATAGAGAAGTGGCTGGATTATCTTCAAAATGAGCTGCCAACTGTGGCTTTCAAGGCCAGCACCCAGCATCGGGTCAGAAACCTGAATGGTTGCAGTGTTTCAGTGGAGCAGGCCACTGAGTCACTGCTGAAAAGTAAATCCTGCTTCAGAGCTGAAAACCTCATGAGGGTTCTGGGTAATGATTGCCGCCTTGGTGAAGTGCACACCCACATCCATGTGGTTGTTATGGGCCTTTCCATTGTTGGGAAGAGCAGTCTGATCAACAGCCTGAAGCGTACCCGTGCCTGTAGTGTGAGAGCCGTTCCTGAGGTCACCAGGTTCATGCAGGAGGTCTACCTGGACAAGTGCAACAGGATGCTGGATGCCCCAGACATTGTCCCAGGACTCAACTTGGAGGTCAGCACCATCCTGTGCAGCTGCGTCCTTGTGCAGAAGCTGGCAGACCCTGTGACCCCAGTGGAGACCTTCCTGCAATGCTGCAATCTGGAGGACATTTCCAATTATTACAGTTTCTCTGGGTTCCAGACTACTGAACAATTTCTGACTACAGTGGCCCACCGCTTGGGGAAGAAAAGGAAAGGAGGTATACACATACAATCAGGAGGATATGGCTAAAGCGGTCCTGGCTGACTGGGTGAGTGGGAAGACCAGCTTCTATACACTCCCACCTGCCACCCACACTCTGCCTGCCCACCGCAGTGCTGAGATCGTTAAGGAGATGACTGAGGTTTTCAACATTGAGGATACTGAGCAGGCCAATGAAGAAAACCGTGGAATTCTTGGCCACTGGAGAATCTGATGAGCTCTTGGGTGACATGGACCTGCTCGAAATGGCTATCAGGTGGCTCCATTCTCCAATGGTGAAAATAGCAAATGCCCTGGAAAGTAAAACCACCATGTGTAAGCCTAGTTGCTTCCTGAGGATGGGACTGCATCTGACTCATTTCTGCAGCATGTCTCCACACAAGCTGGGCGCAAAATTGGGGAGCTCACTGAGTACTGCACCAATCCAAATCGTCATTAAATGGAGCGGATTAAATGCAATGTGGACTCCTATCCCAGGAACATCTGCCCAGTGGATCACCTCCGAATGCTGCAGAGGACTGTGGAGACGGACCCCCTTCATCAGGGCCAGACTCTGGCATTCGCCCTGAGGAATAAGAAAAAGATGGAAAAGCATACAGATAAATTCACCAGTAAGCTGTCTAATTCCATGATGTCTGTCCTTGACCTCTCTCTCTGGCAGCACTGATGACAGTGCTAATGACTGATTGACTGATCTCACCCCCTCCCTCTCCCCCGTCAAGCAACAGTTCCAGAGAGATGGCGTAATACAGATGAAATGAAATGTCTGGCTTCTCCCTGAAGCACCTGGATATTAAGAGAACCCATTCACCATACTGTCCCCCCACTGTTCCTACTCCAGGGAAGGAGTCCCAAGTGGCTGGAACTGCCAACCCAGTACCCCCCCTTTTTTTAAAACCCTATTGTGTTTTACAAGAGAAATAAAAGAAATTATCAGTAGATTAAAATAAAAAAAGAATCCTTTCTTAAAATATGCATTAGTTTTTATACATACATTATGAATTATTTAGCTCCAGTTTGCCCACTCCTGTTCTTTTATGCTATAATTGCTTATTAAAATTCTTCTAATTCACTTTTTATTTGACTAGAACAATTCTCTAGCAATTGTTTTTTGGAGTTAAGTGTATAAGTGGTGTATATACTCACTGAGACCTTGCATGTCTGAAACTGCCTTTCTTTTGCTCTCATACATAAGTGGAATTCTTTCAGAATTCTAAATATTACTGTGTTGCCCTTTAGTATTTAATGTTGCAGTTGGTATGTCTCCTGTCAGTCTGGTTATCCTTATTTTGTTGATAACATTTTTCTTGGCTCAAAGTTGTAATCTTTTCTTTCTATTTAGAATTTAGAAATTTCACCAGGATATGTCTAGGTATGTGTTTCCTTTCAATATTCTTAGTGACTTTCATTGGGACTTTGAAGTCTCTGTTTTTAGCTTGTTTTTTGTTTTGTTTTGTTTTTTTTAACCCCTCCATTATTTCTTTAATTACTATTTCTTCCATCCAGTCCAATCTCTCTTATGAGATATGAGATATTAGATTCTGTCTTCTGGATCTATTTTTTCTACATCTTTTCTCTCATAATTTCAAAGTTTTTGTTCTATTTTTTCCAAGTAAATTTCTCAATATGTTCTTTTAATTTTACCATTATCAGTTTTCATCATTTTTTATCCTAGTACTCTTTGACTGTTGATTTTATTATTACAGTAGTCCCCTCTTATCTATGGGGGATATGTTGCCAGACCCCCAGTGAGTGCCTGAAACCACAGACAGTATTGATCCCTATATATACTATGTTTTCTCCTCTACATACATTCCTTTTCACTTAAAAGAAGCACTTTGTGGCTTTTCTTGGGCTATCTGAATTGCAGCATCACTGCTCTTGTGCTTTGGGTTCCCTATTAAGTAAAATAAGAATACTTGATCACAAGAATTGTGATACTTCAAAGTCTATCTAACTGAGATGGCCACTGAGTGACATAGGTAGATAGAATATACAGCATGGATATGCTGGACAAAGGGATGATTCATGTCCTGGATGGACAGTGTGAGATACTATCATAGTACTCAGAATAGTGTGCAGTTTGAAACAATGAATTGTTTATTTC
Organism: Lyroderma lyra; assembly: GCA_004026885.1. NCBI lineage: Eukaryota > Metazoa > Chordata > Mammalia > Chiroptera > Megadermatidae > Lyroderma > Lyroderma lyra. The sequence continues at coordinate 82,383 of PVJL010004541.1, forward strand.
TAGAATTTTCCATCTAATATTTTTAGACCATGGTTGACCACAGACAAACGAAACCACAGAAAGTGAAGCTATGGAAAAGGGGGTACTACTGTATTGTATATTTCCAAGTGTGCGTTCTTCTCTGTATCTTTTGTAGCTTTTTTTCTCTCTTTTTCAATGCAGTAGCCTTTTAAATCTCTTCTTAAATCTCACAGTGGTTACTTAATTTGAATTTTTAAAAAATGTTTTCTGTGCTTTCTTGCTTTTACTTTGCTTGATCTACTTTATAGCTCGTGATTATCCTTATAACATCTACTAATTTTCTATTGTCTTCACAAACTTATGAATTAAAATCTAGACTCGTATAAATTGATGATTGGTATAGGCTTCCACAACAGTTATAGGTCAATGCTTATTTTCCCTGATGATCCTCATTCTTCCCATTGCTTTCCTTCCCTGCACCAAGAAAAAAGTAGGGGTTCATCGTGGTAGATGCCTACTTCATGTAGCATGTAGTTGAGGCTGCCTGCTCGGTTTGGGGATTTGAGGAGAGTTCTCAAATCTTTTTCTGTTTTACTCCTTGGAAGTTCTCCAAGCTGGTTCTATATAAGCAGGCTAAAAAAAATGTCACTGCTTGGCCAGATTGCTTTCCTTTCAGCCTCTGCTTAACTGGAGTTCTCCCATCCAGCTTCTCACCTCTACAGGTCTTTGGTGTATTGACCTCATTATCAAATTTGTTCCACTCTGGTATTTTATCAGAGTTAGGCAAGTTTCAAGTGCTGCCTGTTTAGGAAACTAATTGAACTGAATGTTGCTTGTAGAGTAAGTTGCCGTTTCTCATTTATTCTTTCATTCAACAAATATGCATTGAATAGCTGCTTGTGTCAGGAAGTACATGATGAACAGTACAAGGTCCATACTCTAATGGAGCTTCCATTCTAGTGGAAAGACTGAACTAGGTTATTGAGAACCTTGACACCATTTGCTTACATGCTTTTCTGTAAGGCAAAGAGTGTGTGGTATTCTTCATTGGAACTTTACTTCCCCACTGAATAATAGATTAATAAAAATTAGTGGGAAGTGTCATGCAGACATTGCAGTAAGAGAGAATACACGAAGATGAAAAGGAAAACTTGTGATCAGTGAGTTACATGGGGCTAGCATGTTGCCTGGACTGTTTATGTCTGTAGTAAGTTTTTACTGAGATGAAATACTCTTGAGGACTTTCAGGCCAAAGACATCAAAATAGAAAAGAATATAGTGTTTGTAGGCAAGCAGTAACAAAGCCTGTTCACCTTCTGTGTGAGAACTTGACCTTTGGTTAACTTTCTAGATCTGTTCCCTGGAACTTGATAGTGCCCACTGTCTTACTAGGTTATACTGCGATGGTAAAAATGATTTCAGAAAATTACATGTAGACTAGAAGGAACGGTAAGTGAACTATAATTACCTGAGGCAGGTGCCACAGCTTTGCGCTTTATTGCATACAGTGGTTCTTGTAACTAGGTGTATCCCATGTGGGGGCACTGGGAGGTATGCCTGGGCAGTTGTTTCGGGAGATATTAGCACCTATGGAGAGTAAGGCTTCTAAGCTAGGATGGTCCCCATACTTGCTTGATGTAGGTATCATCATCTCCTTGCACCCCTATTGTCAGCTGTGTGGACTGCTAAATGGACTGCTGCAAGGGCTTCCTTGCAGGGAGGCACGTGACACTGCACTGCCTGCAAGCTGTGCCCCTGTCCTGTATCCTGAGTGAATCTGGTGCCAAGTGTAGGCTCTTATAATCTTTGATTTTGAATGTTCATTGAACCTAATGGGCACTGCAGTATTTTAATTGAACCTTGGGATCCTGAAAAATATTTCTCCCAAGTCCATTAGCTGTCCTTGGTTTCTCTTAGAGATAATGTTTGTAGTGTAATATGCTCATTCTCTTTCAGGTAGGCTCACATTTCTGGGACTTGGGTCCTCCTCAGTTTGCAGATTTCACAAGCAAATTTCTTTCTTTCTTTCTTTCTTTCTTTTTTTTTTCCTGCAGAGTTGACCCCTTATTTGGGATGTGTGAAAAATTTTTACAGGAAGTGGACTTTTTTCAGAGGCAAGTATTTTATCACTCTTCTAGCTTATTCAGTCTTGTTTATGCAGAGGATTTTAGTTTAGCCTATGCAGCTATACTATTATCTGTGGCAGTGTACCCTAATTTGTGTATAATCTTTAGTGGTGTATAAACTTCTCGAATGTTAGCTTCAAAACTAAACATACAACAACAGAATAACAAAAACATCAGGAATCATTTGTACTCAGTATTCAGCTGGGCCATAAAAAAAACAAGTATTACGTGGAAAAATTCATAAACTCTCTTGTTGAAGTCACAACTTGTCTGTTCTTAAAACACTGTTCTTTTTTGGTTTGGTTTGTTGTTGTTGTTGTTGTTGTTGTTGTTGTTTTGCTTTAGTGGCTCTTTGAGATCCTGGCTTCAAATCTGAACTAAATTCATGCCTCACTTTTGGTTTTAGACTCTTTAAAGTAGCCTGGTTTTGCACAGTTGGGTTGAAGAGATTTTTGGAAAGGAGACAGCTCTGAATTACCAAAGTTCCTCATCTGTTTAGAGCTGCACATTTCTTTCTTAATTCAGCCCCTGAGTCTCTACCATGATGTTACCTCCTCAGTGAAATATTTTTTGACTACCCCCTTCCACAAGGCAGAAGTACTATGGAATCAGTCAGAGCTGGGAATATGCAACATCAATCTCTCTGAATCTCAGTGTTCCTATAACTTTAATATAAACTCCATTAAGATAGGTATTTTCTTCTCTTTTGCACACTATTGTGTCCCCAGTGCCTAGAATAGAACTTTGCACTTGGTAAGTCCTAAGGACTTATTTGTTAAATTAATTAATGCATCTATAATATGAAAAAAGTAATTCTAATACTACACAGAATTGCTGGGAGGGAGTTCCCTGATGATGTAGTGGCTTAAAGCTTCGGCATTGGCGCTGTCAGCGCAGCGGCCTGGGTTCAATTCCCAGTCAGGGAGCTACCCACAAACCAAAAAGCAAACAAACAAACAAACAAAAACAACAGAATTGCTGGGAGAATTAAATAAGATAATGTAAAATGTTTAAGTGTCTAGCTGGTATGTAATGGGTTTTCAGTAAACAGGGCTTTTATGATGATCCTGTCAGTAAGGCATAATTAGCTAGGTATCTGACCATCTCAGTCAGGAATCACAAGCTCCTCCAGTTCATTACTTTTCCTGCCTTGGGGCTTAGCACATATCTGTCATGCATGAATGCATAGTCATTTGCATCTGTTTGTTCCTAGGTGTTTCATCACTGATTTGCCCCACCTGCAGGACAGCTTTGTGGACAAACTTCTTGACCTTATGCCCCGACTCATGACTTCCAAACCTGCAGAAGTGGTCAAAATTCTACAGACTATGCTGCGTCAGAGTACCTTCCTGCACCTCCCCCTTCCAGAGCAGGTCAGGGTCTATGTCATATCCCTTTAGGCCAAGTCTGTCCAGACAGTTAAAGATTATCACCTTGATAATCTTCTTTCACCATTGGAGCAGCTAGGCTAGGCCCTATCCTCTGGCTCCCACATACCCACCCATTAGATAAGGAGACTGAAAGGCAAGGGTTATATTTTGTTGCTCAGGGATGACCTTGGGATTTAGAATCATTGTATTTATTTTCTTCTTGCTTACAGATCCACAAAGCCTCAGCCACCATCATTGAGCCAGCCGGGGAGTCAGACAACCCTTTGCGGTTTACATCTGGGTTGGTGGTGGCCCTGGATGTCGATGCAACCCTGGAACATGTGCAGGACCCTCAGAGTACTGTGAAGGTCCAGGTGTGTCGGGGTTTGGTCCCCCTGGAGCGTGGACACTGACTGTGTGTGGAAGCATTTGACTTAGCACCATTTTAGACTCCACCCGATGGACAGAAATGGGGAGGGAGAAGAGATGAGTCTTTTTGGAACAGAGCCTGGCCTTGAATCCCAGCTCTACTGCTGAACCTCAGATTCTGTGACCAACAAACAGGCATAGTTGACATTGAAATGAGGTGATGTATGTAAAGCTCCTGGGTTCACTAAATGACGTGACCCTTTCTAGTCTTATAATACAAGGTTAAGACTTGGTCTTTTCAGGGCTACAAGCAAACTGTAACAAATAAGTCATTTTCCAGGCGGTGAGTGGGTCAGCTTGGTGAACAAAATGTATAGGTAGAAAAAAATCAATTACTAGGGAGTACTTTTTCCAAGTTAGAGATAGATACATTAGAGACATGGGAGATGCACTAGAGACCCTCATCAATTTAGACAGTCTGTAATTATCTCCCACAAAGAGTATTACCCACTTTTTCATCCATCCATCCATTCTTCCTTCCATCCATGCAATAATGTTTACTCTGTTGCACATACTATGTGCTAGTGTTGCAAAGGTAAATATGTCAGAATTTCTGCCCTCAGAATACTTAGTTTCACTGAGACAGACAAATGATTCTAGTTAAGAACCTAGAAGGGTAGAGGGAAAATTACTTTTCCTTGCCCACAGAGTTATTTCCAGTTTTTGACTAGTATAAAATTTCAAAATATACTTTAAAAAAATATTTTTTTAATTCATTTTTATTGTTAGACTTATTGGGGTGACATCTGTTAGCAAGGATTACATAGGTTTCAGGCATACAGTTCTACTGTGCATTGTCCACTTGTTGTATAATAAGTTCACCACTCAGTGTGAGTTCTCTTTCTATTACCTTATTAAAAAATATTTTTAAAAATACTCTGGAGAGGCACTTAATTTGGAGAGTGTGGTGGAGGCAAGGAAAAAAGGCTTTGTGGAGAGCTGGTGCATGGGGAGGTCTGAAAGGATTAGTGAGAGCAAAGGATAAGGGAAAAAGGAAGTATTTTAAGCAGAAGGGATATGAATAAAAGTAGGGATGCAAACAGTAAGTATCATCAGAGGACAGAAAACTAGCCTGGAGCAGGCAGGGAAGGCTTCCTGGAAGAGATAGGTAGGGATGAATCAGTCCCTAAAGATGGGAAATATTTGCCTGTGATTACAGTGGAAGAAGGAACAATCTGGCTTCTCAGCAGAAGTTAATATAAATCATGAGAACTACAGAGAACTAATTCTGAGTTGGCAGTACAGTTCTGATGCAGTTGGTTTTTTGTTTTGGGGTCCCACCCCCCATGTTAGTGGTTTTCCACCCTAGCTGCACATTAGAATTACTCAGAAAGCACTAAAAAAGTACTGATGCACAGGCCTCAGCCTACATCAGTTACATCAGAATCCTAGTAGGGCTTATGGGTACCAGTTTGTTGTTGTTCGTTATTTTTTTAGCTCATACATGATTCTAATATGCAGCCATGGTTGAGAACCACAGTTTCACGTTGTCTCTGAAAAAAAGTTTACCATCCAACTAAGCATAAATGAGATTGTAGGCAGATTATTTAAGGGTCATCTGCTGAACTCTACTGAAAAATTCCCTCCAAAGCTGCTCTACTAACTACACTCATGGCTAGACTGTTTGGATTTCTCTCCCGTCAGGGAGATGGGGAAGTCAGGGAGTTGGCACTCAGTGGGGCAGCTCTGTTGATTGGAAAGCACTGTCCAGTCCAGCCACCATGCCCGAACACCACTGCTATTCTGGACAGTGCTTTAGGAGATGCTAGGGATGTAGCAGTGAACATGACTGAGATTATATCAAGATTATGTTTTCCATTAAAATGAAGTATATCAGTCCTTTAAAGCAGACCCTATAGGAACCCCATTCAATACCTAATTCAGGCCTACTATATTATACCTGATGGTAGAGGAGTGGTCTTTTTAGTTTTTTCTGAAATTCACACTGTAATTCATATGGCCTTTTTCTTACCCTGTTCTGCTTGGGCCACAGATTTCTAAGCTGCACTTGGGCGTAGTAGAGGAATGAAGGAAGGCTTCCAATGACCATTTCACAGAGGGGTCAAGGGCAATTTTGCTGAGAACTCTTGGAGATTCTGCTACCTTTATCATTTTGTTTGCCATGCCCATTACTGTTTTAGCCCACCCCTGCCTCTCCTTTTTTTTTTTTTTTTTTTTTAAATGAAGCCCAGGTATTATCTTTAAAGATAACAAGGATCAGGAAGCTGGAATACCTGCATCTTTCTGCTGTAGTAGGTTTGGGGCCTGGAGATAGAGTGGAGAGTAGTAGCTTTAAAAAAAAAAAGGGGGGGGTAGAATTGGGGTGTGGAAACTAGGATCTGAGGAGAGATGAAATGAGATTATGGGGCAGGTGGATTGAGACATGCCTCCCGAGTTTCAAATTGAAAGACCCTTACGGTACCCTATTTTGCCCTTGCTGATATATTTACATGGCACAGGTCCTGTGTGGTTCTAGGATAAGCTTCATTTGTTCATGTTCCCTTGTACACTGTGCAGTGTAATTGGTCCTGTCCACGGACAGCTGTGAGGACACCCTGGTATGCTGAGGAAAGAACTCTGTGGCAATTGGTGAGATTTAAAGAACTGGCCAGTGATTTGAGCAGACCCTTCATTGAGCACTGTCTCTGTAGAAAGACAGATAAACAGCTGTCTAGCTGTTTATAATCTAGCAGAGAAAATATAGTTACAAAATTACTCTTAATATTTGCTTTATGTTGATGGATGCTGGTCCGTGATATGATTCAGAGCCAGGGAGCGAGAGAGAGTCGTTCTGATGAGGGTGCCTGGGAAGGCTTTTCGCTTCAGGATTAATACTTTAATGGAGACACTTGATTCCTCTTGCTTGTTCGCTGTGAATTCAGGAAACACGTACTAAGCACTGCTCTGTGCCAGGACAGGGGGTATAAAGATGTCAGCAGTGTTGCCCTCCCCTCAAGGAGCAGTCTTTTGTGAAGGCTAGTGTCACCTCCCCCTCACCCCCACTTATTTTGGTATTCTAAGAGATGTCACCAGCAATTTTGTTGAAAGCTCATGGCTATGCCTCTTCTGCCTCTTCTTTTTCATTTCTGTCACCTCTTAGATCTTATATCCAGATGGCCAGGCTCAGATGATCCACCCCAAGCCTGCAGACTTCAGGAATCCTGGCCCAGGGCGGCACCGGCTCATCACTCAGGTGTATCTCTCTCACACTGCCTGGACAGGTAAGGAGTCAGGGGGCCAGAATGGGCAGGAAAATATGCTCCAGGGAATCACAGCCACCCTTAGGCATTTGTTTTTTTGCATGGTTAAATCGGGCCTGCTGAGGATTTTACTTGATTTCTTAACCCTTTTCCCATTGACCCTGAGAATACTCACTGGCACCTCTTGTGGCTGCAGCATTTACCCCAAGATAAATTGCAGATTACAGTCCTAACCTTACCCCCAAAGTTCTGTGCTTTGAAATTTACCACATGAAAAAATTTTTTTTCTTCTCATTTATTTCTATTTTTTAATTATGATTGACATACAATATTATTGGTTTCACATGTATAGCATAGTGATGAGACACTTATATAACTTACAACATTTTTATTCCAATACATCTGGTTCCCATCTGACACCATATATAGTTATTACAATGTTATTAACTATATGCCCTATGCTGCACTTTACACCCCTGTGACTTTTGTGTAACTACGAATTTGTACTTCTTGATTTCTTCCCCCTTCTCACCCACCCCTCCCAACCTCCTCCCATCACTCTAACAAATCTAATACCCATCTGACACCACCCATAGTTATTGCAACATTATTGACTATATTCCCATGTTATACCCCGTATCCCCATAACTATTACTTTGTAACCTCCAAACTGAATTTCCCAATTTCTTCCCCTTATTTCACCCACTTTCCAAACCTTCCTCCCATCTGCCAGCAAACCAAATGTTCTGTGTCTATGAATCTGTTTCTGTTCCACTTGTTTATTTTCTTCTTTGGATTTCACCTATAAGCAAAGTCAGCATGCATCTGTCCTTCTCTGTTTGACATTCTACTCAGTGTAATACCCTCCATGTCTTTTTTCTTTTCTTTTTTTTGTAGTATGTGGGTAGTTGCCTGGCTGGGAATCGAACCCAGGCCGCAGCGCTGACAGCACCAGCGCCGAAGCCTTAAGCCACTACACCACGAGGGACCCCCACCCCCATGTCTTTTGATTGGAGCTTTTAATCCATTTAAATTGAAGCTAATTGTTGATAAGTAGCTATTATCATTTTATTCATAATTTTGCTTTTTTCCATCCATCTTAAGTAATCCTTCTACCATTCCTTGTAATATTGGTTTGGTGATGACAAATTTTTAGCTTTTTCTTGTCTGGGAAGCTCTTTATCTGTCCTTCAATTTTGAATGCTAGCCTTGCTGGGTAGAGTAATCTTGGTTGTAGGTCCTTGGTTTTCATCACATTGAGTATTTTCTGCAAAGTTTCTATTGAGAAGTCAGCTGAGAGTCTTAAGTGACTAGTTGCTTTTCTCTTGCTGCTTTTAGGATTCTCTCTTTGTCTTTAACTTTTGCCATTTTAATTATAGTGTGTCTTGGTGTGGGTCTTTTTGGGTTTATCTTCTTTGGGACTCACTGTGCTTCTTGGGCTTGCATGTCTGTTTCCTTCACAAGGTTAGGGAAGTTTTCAGTCATTATTTCTTCAAATAGTTTCTCAATTCTTTGTTGTCTCTCTTCTCCTGATACTCCTATGATGCAAATGTTGTTATGCTTGATGTTGTCACAGAGTCCCCTGATATTATCCTCATTTTTTGGATTCTTTTTCACTTTGCTGTTCTGACTGGATGTTTTCTGCTACCTTGTCTTCTAATTCACCGATCGATCTTCTGTTCCATCTAGTCTGCTGGTGATTCCTTCTATTGCGTTTTGAATTTCAGTTATTATATTCTTCATTTCTGACTGGTTCTTTTTTATGGTTTCTGTGTCCTTTATGCTTGCTATCTCTCTATTGAAGTATCACTAAGTTCCTTAAGCATCCTTAAAATCCTCATTTGGAGCTCTGTATCTGATAGGTTGCTTGCCTCCATCTTGTTAAGTTGTTCTTCTGGAATTTTCTGCAGTTCTTTTATTTGAGATGTATTTTTTGAGACAAGTTCTGTTTAGAAATAACTCTAAGAACAGAAAACCATGTATATGAAAAGTTAAATGAACACAGCAGCAAGCTGAGAAAAGGGTTAAGGAGTTTAATATCTCAACTGGCTACATTTAGACTAATTTGCTGCATTGCTTTGATTGCTTGAGACAAGATTTTGTCATAAGGTATACAGATTACAATAGAATGGAGTCTCAAGGGAAAAGCTATGGGACTGGATGCCAGGAGACTGTTTTCCCATCCTAACTCTGCCACTGGCTTGCAGCATAACCTTGGACAAGCCACTTCCCCTTGTAAATGTTTCCTCACCTTTCAAATGAAGATGATAATTCTCAAATCTACTAGTTAGTTCTGAGGATTGCCCTGGTAATTAAATAGTTTTGTATTTGTTACTAAAAATTTAAAATTCTAATTTTGTATATGAACAGTTCAGTTCATTCTCCCAAAACAAGTAAAATGAGAAAAGTTACTGCCCTCCCCTCCCACATGGGCTGGTTTGTGGGGTAATGCAAAAGTAAGATGATCTAGTCATGCTTTTCCCTTCCACATAGTGACTGAGTTGTCTCATTAATTTGTGAAAATACAAATTGTGTAAGTATTTTTTTTTTTTAATTCAGAAGAATAAAATGGGAGAACACAAGTGCAAAAGACATTACATTTGAAGCCTGTAAGGCTGTTTTAAAACTTTAAAAGGAGACTCAATCTATAGAACCTAAAAAGGGGAGAACTGGTCTCACTGGTATTTCCTAAATCATTCAAAATGATTCAGAAACATGGTTGTTACTGGAGAAGGTATTTAATGTCACTAAATTTGGTTTATTTTATTATGTGTTTATTTATTTATTTTGGGTGTTCCCTGGCTGGGAATCAAATTCAGGCCACAGCGCTGAGAGTACCGAAGCCTAGCCACCACACCACCAGGAAACCCCCTAAATTTGGTTTATTTTAGAAATAGGTAGATGCCTTCTGGAATTTTCTTTCACTGTTTTTAAATACATGAATAACTACTTAATGCCATTATTAATGTTTTTTTTTCTGTCAGGGATGTTAGTTATAGATGACTTAGAAAATTTTCTCAAAAAAGTGGTGCTGTTGAATGTCAGGGCAGCTTTTGTGGGGGTCTAGTGACCTGGGCCTGGCACAGTTGAGGGAACATCCAGCAATGTGTTTACCCGGGATCTGCATCCCTTAGCATCCCTCATCTCATATCCTTGCTGCCTGGAATGTTTCTGCACTATTTGCCAACCTTTAGCCCCACAGGAAGGTGGAATTCCTTATTCTAATCCCTTCTGAGGAACAGATCCTAGATATGGGGAAAATGCTGTGGGACAGCATTGTTGTGGAAGGGCCATGGCTGGAGGCAGGACACAAGTCACAACAAGCTGGAGCTCAAGAGCTTCAAAGGTCCTAAGGGGCCTACTGACTTGCCTCTGGTCACACAGCAAGTCATTGCCTGAATCAAGGCTATAATCCATTTTTCCTGAACCTGAAAAATTACAATTCATCCAGGATCACCTCCTCTGAGAGGCTGCTACCCAGTCACTATTATACATCTCTGTTTTAATTCTTTGCGTAGCACTTACTAGTGCCAGATGTTTTCTCATTTGTTTACTGACTTTCCAATTGGAATGTAGACTCCTCTAGAGCAAGAAACTTGCTCATATTTACCTCTGTACCCCCAATACCTCTATATCCTAACATGTAGTAGTTGCTCAACAAATAACATTGAATACAGGATTTTAAATTAAATGTACAAATTAAAATTTATTTCATTCTTAGGCCAACTTTCTGGTGGGAATTTGTATTCTGGTCTGCATTTTAAAAGGCATGAATGGAGGCCCATGTAGGTGGCTCATGGTGACACTGAGGTTGGCACTCAGATTTTCTAATTTCTCAGTCTCTTGTTTTTTTCACTACACCATGCTCCTTCTGACCTGGGACACTAAAGTGAAACCTGTTTGCCTTCTGAATGCTCCTACACCTTGTTTCTCCTAATCCAGGAGATGGAGCCTGGTGTTGGTAGGAAGCTCCTTCATCCAGGCCCTCAGCAGCTCCTTACCGGTGGCCCCTTCCCTGGTGGGCATGATGCTGCCAGGTCAGAAGCTTTGAGTTACGTAGATGGGGTTCCAAATTCTGCCTTCCTTGCTGTGTGATCCTAAAAATGTTATTTTACCTCTCGGTCTCATTTTCCTTATCTGTAATATGGGAGTAAGGATATATACCTCATAAAAGAGAGTCTTCCAGTATACGATGAATGGGTTGCATGTTTTGTCCCAGATGATCTGTTGTCTCTCTCCCAGTTTCCCTCTTATTTTCTTTCCTCTCTCCCTTCCTCTGACGGCACTTGCTTGAATTGCCATTCTTACCACATGCTAGTGAGGGAAGGCATAACAACCAAAATGGGGTTATGTCCTCTGACCTTATCAGGATTCGGCTCCTCAAAGTGTTGTGAACCAAGGCTGGACTCTGGTTGGGGGTTCACAACAGCCATCTGGGACAAAAGGGGTGAACATAGTGGGAGAGCTGATAGAGGAGTGTGGTACCAAGAGCAGTGCTGGCTTCATTGTAGATACACTCAAGGCTGGAATAAGGCCCCGTATTATGTGGGCGTGCCCGTACCATCTGAACCCTGGTACATGGTGATGCTGACGCTGCTTTCTTGAGTTTATAAGGTGACTCTGGCTGCCTGTAAGCCTTCCCCTTCTTGGAAAATGGCAGCCTGATCTCTGCTCTGATCAGTAGGGAGAAGTCAGGAAGAGTTCTGGAGAGGCATTGAGAAGTCCTAGGACCTCTGCCCTTGTTCATTTAGAGCCATTCAGCCCTTATTCCTGAACTTCTTAGCCTTGGGCTTCTCTTTAAGACTTGCACCTTTTGGTTCAGACACACAAAATTAAGGACATTTCAAGCTCACAGTATTCCTGGCCTTTGTACTTGCTCTTAGGGTTTTCTGAAATCCTCTTTCCCTTCTTTACTGAAGCCACATTGTTCATAGAAAGATTAATTGCTTCAGTTATGAACTGGGCTCAAATTCTGTCACTGGTATGGATTTGGGCAGTCACTTAGAACCTCTCAGAGCCTTGGAACCTTTTTGGGATTGTGACAGTATTTCTTTCATAGTGTGGCAGAGTAAGAATTCTTGGAGTTATGTGCTTGGCACAGAGCAGGTGTTCTATTCCAAAGCCTTCCTGGGCGCCCTCCTCAGTACTTCTTACAGATTCCATTTGCGTACTGTGCTCTCTGCAGTTGTCTCTCTCTCCTCAACCAAATGGTCAGCAACTTAAGGGAGGATTATTTACCTTCACCGGGGCCTGCTACCTGCAGACAGCACATCAGTATCATAATGTCACATAAAAGAGCAAAAGGTTTAATGATATGATGTTAGGTCCCCAAAACATGTCCTGTTCATTGGGGAGAATTGTTTGTCAGAAATTTCCTAATCAAAGTGTTCTTCACTAAGACAATCGAGGCTGTGGTGTGCATAGCCCCGAGACCCAAGATCAGCTGTGCAGGCAGAGCACTGTTATGGAGTCATGAGAGTAGGCCACGTGCATGTGCTTTGTGGCCCCGTCTTGAGGTTGGAAGGCCTCCTTGGACACGGGGTGCTCTGATCCTCTCTGATCCTCAGCAGCGAGGAGCCCACAGAGACCCAAGGAGGAGGTGGCAGCCCAGGAGCAGTGCATCTGTCTGCAAACTTAGGGTCAGCTTCACAGGATTCTGGCTGGGAAGGTGTCTTTGTATGGTGGGGGAAGGGGAGGGATGTGGACAGATGAAGAAATGTTCTTGAATCCCTAGTGCTTTCATTTTCAATGTTGCTTTTACTTGACATTTCATCCCAGTTTCTAGCCATATCCAGTCATAGAAGATTTCTCTTATCTTTTTTTTCTCCAGAACCATGCCAGGTGGAAGTGAGGCTGCTGCTGGCCTACAACTCCAATTCACGCATTCCAAAATCCCCCTGGATTGAGGGTGGTGAGGTATCACCCCAGGTGGAAACCAGTATCGAGGGCACCATCCCCTTTAGCAAGTCTGTGAAAGTTTACATAATGCCCAAACCCGCAAGGCGCTGAGTCCCAGGCACTCTTTATAGCTGTGGCGAAGGCCCTTCTTAAGTATTGGAGTTGCGCCAGAAACCTGGAGGACTTCACCTGGAGATGGTGTGTAGGCATAAGGAGTAACACGTGACCCTTACAGTCTCATCTGGTATCAGACACAGGATAAATTATTTTGTATAAAGGAAACAAATACCTTCAGATCTTCCCTGCCATCCCCATCCCTCCCCCTAAATAAAGTTGAGAAAATACCAAGCTCTCCTTAAAGAAATTTGTGTGGCTATAGGTTCAATATTTATACTGTATGCTTGTACTCCTTGGGTGTGAAACAAAAGATTCCATTTTCTAGACACCTCCACAGAGCTGCTTGTCAGTCATGAGCTTGTTTCTCACAGCAGTGGTCCACTCGCCAGGGCCAGCCCAAAGCAGCTTTCACAGCAGTACTTGCCACCACGGACAGCTCCTGAATGCCAGCAGGTGTCTGTCACCTTGCTGAGAAGCTACTTCCCTAACCCAGGTAGTAGCTGGGCCAGAGACTGAGTGAGTAGCTAGGGAGTGACTCATTTTCACTCCTGAGGGAGATTCTTAATCTTGCCTACCATCATCCTTGGACCCAAAATGGAGAAAGTTCATGTTTTAGGAGGGAAGTCAGGGTTGCGGGCAAGAGGAATCCAGTGTAAAACAACCACTTCCCACTACCCTTGTGATGACTCGTGTTGGAGCTACATGTGAGTTGAAGGTGGGGCTGGGGTGTAAGTACAGTCCGTCTCCAGAGAGGCTAACTGGTGTAGGCCTGCGCTCCGCTCTTCACCTGCCATGTACGCCTCACAACAGGCAGGTCAGACTTAGAGGTTAATCCCTGGCAGGGAAACTCTACAACAAGTAGTAAAGCCTGTATTTACGCAAATTCAAGATGACTCCGAAGGCCTGAGTGCTACCAGCTCAGGGAAGTATATGGAAAAGAGTCTTCAAATCTTTAGCTCTCTGTGCCTCAGTTTCCTCATCTGTAAAATAGAGATAATTATAACTTCAGAATTGTTGAATGGGTTTAATTAAATAATGCTGGGTAGAATCTGAATGTGCAGGCAGCCAGTCTTGACCACATTTGGTACCTGGAAATCTCAGAAAAATACTAGCAAGACTGTACTCAGGGGATTCCCTGGTGGTGTAGTGGCTAGGTGTCAGTGCTCTCAACGCTGCAGCCTGGGTTCGATTCCCAGCCAGGGAACCCCCACCCCCACCCCCACCCTCCGTCAAAAGAAAAAAAAAAAGATTGTACTCAGAGGTGGAGCTGGAATTTGAATTCAGGTATGTTTGACTTCTGGTTTAATGCACTTAATGGGTGCATGGCAGTGTTGTAAGCTCTTTACATGGGTTAACTCATTTAATCCTCCCAACCACCCTGTTAAAGTAGTTGCTGTTGTCTTCATTTCATAAACAAGTCAATTGAAGTTCAGAGAATTTAAGTAACTTGGCCTAGGTCACACAACTAATAAATGACAGAGCTGGGATTTGAACCCAGGCAGTCATAACTACTATAGAGGGACCAAGGGCAGAAAGGTCATCCCTAGGGAGCTTACTTTTCTTGTGTGCTCACCTGTTTTGTACATCTTTTGGGGGGGGGTTCAGAAGGAGTTTTATTATTTTTAATTCATTTTTATTGTTAGACTTATTGGGGTGACATCTGTTAGCAAGGATTACATAGATTTCAGGCATATAATTCTACAGTGCATTGTCAACTTGTTGTATAAGTTCACCACCTAATGTGACTTCTCTTTCCATCACCTTATATTTAGCTTACCCCATCTTAAGGATGTGCCATTAGTAGGCTCTCATGTGTCAACAGGAGATACCCTGAAAAAAAAGTGCCTGCCTTGGAGCCAAAATGAAGCTGGAAGCCAGACTGAATAATACCACAGCCCCGACACAAACATCTAATAACAAGTGCTGGGTTGGAGCATAGACAACAACAAAAAGACCCATGGCTGCTGACTGAGCCCCTTATGCCATAGCTATAGAAAGCCTTTTAAGGAAAGAATATATTGGATCCTTTTTAGGTCTTAAAATACAAAATGTAGTACTTTTCCCAGCAAAGGTGGAGGTAACCTAAGGGGTAGCTTTTGGCTAAGTGTGAGGATAATTTTCCTAAAGCTGTGTAAGAAGTGAATGGGCTGCACTGGGAGATAAGGAATTCTCCACGTGGATGTGTTCAAGCAGAGGTTGATCAAGATTCCTGACAAGTTTGTTGCAAAGGAATTCAAGTATCATGTGATGGGTTGGGCTCAGCTTTTTAAACTCCTTTTACCCTGAATTTTCAGGTTCTGTGAGATGTGAGAATCTTGATTTTTCTGCATGTGGTTCCACACTTTATCACTGAAGTAAAAACTGACCTTATATTACAAAGATCTGGAAGGGAGCATGAAGATCACTCTAATGTGGCACCTTCATTGTACAAATGAAGATAGAAGCCCAGGGAGACTGAGTTAGTGCTGAAGCCAAGGTGGAAAGCCAAGCCACCTCCAAAAAGCTGCTTATTAGTCCAAATAATGATTTTTAGTCCAATAGGGCTTTCATTACAGGGGTCTGTTGTTCTGTCTTTATCAGCAGTCTACCATGCATCCAGCAGTCAAAGCCGGAAACCTGGGTGTCACTTTGGACTCCTTCCTCACCCTCCATATAAAAGCAGGCATTAAGTCCTTTAGATTCTGCTTCTTTCAATGTATCAACTCAATCCTCTTCTCATTATACTCAACTGTTAAAACCTATGTAGGCCACCAGCATCTCTCCTAAAGTATATGCCATTAGCATCCTAATGATTTGTCTCAACTCTTACCCCCTTCAGTCCATTCTTCACACAGCTGTCAGAGTCATCTTTCTAAGACCCAGATCTGCTCACACCATTTCCCTGTGTAAACCCCTGTAAGTAGATCCCTTCTAGTCCCAGGATAAAGTCTAAACTCATCCTTGAGGGCTCATCATGTTCCTGTTGTTCTCTCAGCCACATACTCCCTGTCCCAGACATTCTCTCTACTTTTCCAGCTCCAGAGAATTACCTGCACTTGTTGGCAGTGCTCACCATGCTCTCTTGCCTCAGACCTTTGGAACTGCTGAGTCCTGGAATGTGCTCTTCAGATTGTGTCCTGTGGTTTCTTTCTTCTCATTCTTCATACCTGAGCCTCATTCTAGAACCTATCTGTATCTCCTGAGGGCACGGTGCATTGTTTCTTTGTTCCCACCTATACATTCTTCAAGCATAGTATTTCTTGCAAGTTCACAAAGACAAATCCCTAAAGAAGGTAGGCAGGAAAAAAGGAGTCAAGAGGTTTAGAGGAAGGTAACAGAGACTGAAGAATCCAAGAGCACATTCTCCGTCAGAAGGCGGGTGCTCTTCAGCTCTACTCAGTGGTGTGTAAGTATGGGCCTGGTAGTATCAAACCTTCCAGTTCTGCCAGAATAGCCAGAAATTTGCATTTCCTTTTTTTTTTTCTTTTTTTTTTTTTGTGAAAATATAGAAAAGTTAAAGTTTATTATAGAAAAGTTAAAAAGTACACTCTGAGATGGTGGAGTGGGCTGACCCAAGAGTGGGAAGCCTGCATTTTCATATAAGAAATACCCAATTAAAAATTTTAGTTACTGGGGTTCCCTGGTGGTGTAGTGGCTGGGCTTCAGCGCTCTCAAAGCTGTGGCCTGGGTTCAATTCCCAGCCAGGGAACTACCCAAAAAAAAAAAAAAAAAAAAGTTACTAAAGCAAATGTTAAAATTACTGAGACAAACTATGTTTACAGGTAGATTTGTGCTGGTTTCTAATTTTTGCATCATTGCTGTGAATTTGCCTATTTTTTCCAACTAATCTGAGTACCTGGACAGTAAGAATGTCTGTGTTGTATCCCCAGTGGAGCTCCTGGCACATATCAGGCAAGGAAAGAGTGAATGAATATAAAATTCCAGATCAAATTTAGTACCATGCATGCCTGCAAAAGCCAGCCCTGAGATTCAAGTTTCTGAAAGGATTTTATATTTGGCTTTGACATGACTGACTTTAGCAAACAGAATTATGGGGAAGAAGGATATACACCTAGCAATTGGTAGACTTCTCATTTTAGGAACTACTCAAGCAAGAAGAAATTAAGTGTGGGCAGTGAGGATTGTACAACCTACAAATCATTAAGACATGGACTAAGTATAGTGTCATATGGAAAAATAGCTTCTTCAAGTTCTGCACATTTCCAGTAATGACAAGGTAGAACAGATTCAGAAGTGGGGCTATTTATTAGCAGATTCTTATTAACAAGGGTTAATAAGCTCACTCCCAGATACTTCTAAACAGTGTGTCACTAAGTTCACTTAATGTGGAGATAACTTATATAGAACACTGATTACAACCACATCTAATTCAATACCCACTGGAGCTGTCTCACCTTAAGCTTGATTTTTAAAATTTTGATTGCATCAATAGAAAAACAGTATTAATTTTATCAGGTATCCCTCCTAGCCATGTATGTGCCTGGCTTTGATTTGAAGGAACTGAGATCTAGAAAGATTATGTCGTCTGACAAATGGCTGGTTATAGAAAGGGCACTGAGTAGGACCTCCCCAGACTGCTAGGTTGGGTATTTGGTGGGTTAAGGATCTCATTCCCATGGGTCTCCTAAGGAGGTGTACGGAAGAAAAAGATCAAGACATAGTTAGAAAACTGAGTCTGCCACTTACTTGCTGGGTGAACTTGAAAAAATCCCTTTACTTGCCATTCTGGTGGGTCTTAGTTCATCTTTTCTTACCAAGCCACATCTTAAGTTGCTGCTCTATGGATTGGCTACCCCTTAAATCAATGCCCATCTGGGCCAATCAAGTGATAGAATCATGTGGAGTGAAAATCAGCTTTCTTGGGCTGTTACTTCAATAACGGTTGGGGTGGAGCAATTTTGTTGTGTTACGGCTCTGATAAGCATCATACCTAGTAAATATCTAGTTAAAGAGTTGCCAAATACTTGTTTTGTGAATAAATGAACATTTTCTGATTCTTTAAGACTTGGTTTGTGTTATATCCTTAGTAACATCTTCTTAAATTTCCTTCCATCCTGGTAGAATAAGTTAGTCCATCCTTTGTGCTACCTCTGGACCTTGTAACTATTATAATATTAACAAACCATATCATTGTTGTCTATTTGTCTGTCTCCTCCAGGTAATTCCTGAGAGTAGGAACTATACTCACTAATTCCTTTACCCCCAGTGCCCAGCAATAACCAGTCATAAGAAAATTAGTAAGAGATTCCCTAAATGGGCATGAAAGAGAATACTGAATAAATGAGATAGAGTGGACAGTTCGTTTGGTCTCCAGCATTCTGTGAGTCTATGAAATAATAAGCTGCTATATTAAGAACCATAAAATGAAACTAACTGGCTTTACACAGCAACTCTAATAATAGATAATGACAACAATGGATTCAATTTATTGAGTCCTTACTACATGCCAGGCGATGTGATAAGATTTTTCTATGAATTACCCTATTTAATACCTAGAATAACTCCAGGTACTAATATTATCCCTGTCTGACAGATGAGAACAGTGAAACTGAGGATTAAACAAGTACCCAACCAGTGTCAGAAAGCCATAGTTCAAAGTCAAAGCCCATACTCATAACTCGTTAAAGAGGGGGGACAAATTAAACATATGGTGATGCTGATAACTTTCATTATAGTTCTGTCAGTCCATTCTAAGTCTTCATAAAGGCCACCGGGCATTTAATAGAACAAAGACTATCCATGCCAGTATGGACCATTCAAGGGCATCTAGTCCAGCCCCATCATTTTATATTGAGGGAATCAGAGGCCCAAAGAGAACTCTCTGGAGAGGCTTAGGTTTAGTCAGTCTGACTAGAACCCAAGTATTAGGATATAGCCTCTTTTACTGTTGCCGAAGTGCTCCCTAAATTAATTCAAGGTTCTGCTCATATGTCATCTGCACAAAGAGACTTCCTGACCACATGTCTGACCTAGCCCCATCACTCTTTGTCGTCTTATCCTACCTTATTTTTCACAACAGAGTCTAATTACATTATGCACTTACTTATTTTCCCCACTAGAACATAAGTCTCATGAGAACAAGACTTTTAATAATGTTTCTCTGGAGCCTGTAGCAGTGCCTGGCATATAAGGGACTTGAGAAATATTGGTTGAATTGATGGCTAAACATTCCAAAACATCAACTGTAATGTGATTTTAATGCACTGAAATTTTTCTTGGTCCTTCAAAGTAAAAGGGTTTCTTTATTTTTGCTTTTATTTTATCATACTTCTGGCCTAACATTTATCACATTATTAAACTTTAGTAAACATCCATTTCCTCTCCTGATTTTCAGCCTCCCCACCCCACCCCACCATCCAGACAGGGACCTTGCCTTAGTCATCCATGCATCCCAAAGCCTAGTTAGTACAGGACCAGCATGAACAGCTACTCAAAAGTGTTTGGGGAGGCTGGTGTGGAGAGTGGTTAGAGTGATAGTCATAGGCATCAGTTGCTTAGTGATTTATTCTCTTAAGGATCCATTAGCAGGTGGAATGGAAGACCCCTCCCACCCTGACACCTTGGGCAACCAAGGCATTATATTCCTTCACTGCCTGCTCTGTCTGGAGGACCCGCACATCAATGCCTTGTTTCTTGAGGTACTCCAGAGTTGATGGAGGCACCTGGGAAGAAAGAAAAAGATGAGTAAGTCAGGGGAAAGGCCCCCCAGGGTTTTCTTTCTGCCATGAGGCAAGTATACTCTATAGAACGAGACAACGACAACTGTCATTTCTCAATCACCCAGAATGTCACCAGTCCAAAATTTGACAGTGAGCCTCAAGGAGTCAAAGTGATGAAGTTGGCAGAAGTGTCATCATGCATGGATAAAGCTCAGATGAAATGGAAATGGAAAGAGCATAAATTTTGGAGTTGCCTTTGGATGTAAGTCCTTGCTAGTGGCTGACCTTCAGTAAATTCTCTGAGACTTGTTTCCATATCTGGAAACAGTGATACCTAGCTCACAGGGTTAGTATGAGAACAAATTTAGCTAAGGTATGTAAACTGTCTAGTATGGTGCAGAGCCCAGAGTATGTAAATGTTAAATGTTTGAGTCAGTCCTCCCTGAATCTAAATACTAACTTTGCCAGGTATCAACCAAGAGGCTTTAGGCTAGCTATTTGAAGTCTCTCAACCCCAATTTCCTCCCCTGTATAATGGGAATAATAATACTTACATTACAGGGTTGGTGTGAGGATGAAGTTAGCTAATATATGTATACTGCAGCTCAAATGTCTTCTCAGAAAGGCCTTTCTTGACCACTCCATTTACAGGAGCCCTTTATAACTTACCATTTTCTTCATAGCATTTATTACAATCTGAAATTGTCTACCTTTTAATTATCCATGAAGGTAAACTATTTTGTCCCCAGTGCCTAGAATAGTGTCTAATCCATAGAAGGTGATGAATAAATATTTGTAAATGAACTTATATAAAAGATTCTCAATAGTGGCAACTATTTTTAGATATTCTCAACTTTGCTTGTCCTGAATATTATTTTTAATACATTTTAATTAGACTTTGCTTCCTCAGAAAAACTCTGAAATATTTTTTCAATGCCCTATGTTTCTTTTCCATATGTTTGTACAGTTTTATAACAGTAGCTTTACAGATAGGAATTATTTTAATGGGAAAAAAACTAGGTTAAACTAAAAATATATATAAATAAATAAAGGGCACCTTCATCAGTAGGAAACTGGATTTTAAGATATCGATATAAATAAAGAATGTTCACAGTGGCCATAACATGGAAACAACCAAAGTGCCCTACGACAGATGACTGGATAAAGAAGCTGGGGTACATATACACCATGGAGTATTACTCAGCTGTAAGAAAAGATGAAATACTGCCATTTGCAACAAAATGAATGGACCTTGAGATCATCATGCTAAGTGAAATAAGCCAGACAGAAAAAACCAAAAACCATATGAGTTCACTCATATGTGGAATATAAAACTGAAAGCAACAAAGAAACAAAACTCATGGGCACAGTTAATAGTTGAGTGGTTACCTGAGAGTAAGGGTAAGGGGGTGGGAGAGGAGAGAGAGGGAGTCAAATACATGGTGATGGAAAGAGAACTGACGCTGGGTGGTGAACACAGAATGCAACAAATAGACGATGTTAATAGAATTGTACACCTGGAACCTACGTAATTTTTCAATGGCACCCCAATAAGTTTAACAATAATAAATAAATTAATAAGAATGAGGTAGATCTCTGTATACTTATGTGAAAGGCTATCCACATGTAATAATGTAAGTGAATAAAAAGTTACAGAACAATATGTATAGTATAACCCCATTTACATAAAAATGGTTTTAAGTGTATTTATGTGTATGTACACGTGTAAGTATGTATATATTTGCAGATGCATAGAAAATCGGAGCAGTATACACAAGTGTGGAGATTGGGGAGGGGAAAGCTTTCACCTTTTTCTTCTACAGTTCTGCATTAACTCTTTTACAATAAGCATGTATTCTGTAAGTAAAATTAAATGTTTTTTCAGAAAGGAAAGCATAACTTGAATGTATCCAAGAAAAGAAAAAGTACTATAAAATCTATAAAAATATAAAGTACTATAAAAATCTAACGAACCAAGTGTTGATAGTTGTAGACCTTGAGAAATTCCAGAATTGAGGGATTGCTGAGAAATATCTGAAACAATGTAGATCGAGGGTTAGGTAGAGACTGGAGACTCCAACCCTGATGAGGGGAGTCGTACACAGCCATTATTTTATCCTGGGCCATCCACTGGCTCATCAGCAAAATGGGGGTGCGTGATTTACAGAGATTAAGTTCCAAGAAAGACATATCTAAGGTAAAGGTCCAAGAGATCAGCAACTGTCCTCAGAATGCTGTGTTCACCAATACATACCTTCAAGGCCTCACTCATCCCTCGGCCAATCACAAGGGTCTGCACACCCTTCTTGACAACTTCCTCCACATCTGCAGGCTGCACACCAGGAGAATGCTAGGTGTGGAAAGAAAAAGTATACCAGCCACCTGCTCTTTTAATCTTTCTTTGCAATCGGCATTCTTCTGGTTTTCATTCATTCACCCATTCATTCATTGAAGAAATGTTTATTGAGGTTTGTTCTGTGCCAAGCTTGTTCTGGGCCCTGGGAACAACAGAAGATACAGTGCTGCCCATAAGGAGCTGTAAGTCAAGTGAAAAATACAGAAGCCTAGTTTTACAAGTGCTATAAGGAGGTAAGTTAAGGGTTCTGTAGAATATAGAGGAAGAGCACCTAACTCAGACCTGGGGTATGTGGAAGAGGCTATTCCACAACATGGCTGCTATCTGTCCCTCAGGCTGGACCTAGCCAGAATGGAGGCTGCTTTCTGCCCCCATTTAGAGACTGTCATCATAACTGCTGTTCACTTTGACATAATCAGCACCCCTCCCTTGCTGTGTGCTGTCCTGGAACAGGTGGTTGTCCTGACCTAGTCAGACATGTAATTTCCTGTTGGTAGCACCCATGACCACCCGACCCTCACTGATGCCATATAATTCTCTGGTGCTTGCCAAGTGGTGCATGGATCCACTTCATCTTGCAGCTGCCCACGACATGCCTCATATATACTTTTCTTTTAATAAACTCTGTTAATTACCAGGCTGGAGTGGTCAGCCTCTTTCTTCAGTCTCTCTCTGCCTTCTGCTTATGGAGGTAAGTGTTCAGTCTCGGGGCTTTTCCTTAGGTCTGCGTGTGTATATAATAGGGGTGTCAGGGCAGGTGGTCAGGGAGGGCATCTCAGAGGATATCACATTAAGCTGAGACCTAAAGGGCAAATAGGAATTAGCCAAGTTAAAGGGAACCAGGGAACAAGGCATTTCAAGTACAGGGAACAGCATGTAAGAAGGCTGAGGAAAGGAAAGCCTAGTGAACTGCAGGCAGTTCAGTACGACTGGAGTGTAAGTGACAGGTGAGGAAGCGGAGGGAGAAGAAAGCACATGGACACCATGCCAAAATACGGACCATGGGGAGATTTCATAAGATCCCCACACTATTTCCTTTTTTTTTTCAGCCTCTTTCTTATTTAGCTCCAGGAAAAATTCTATTGATGCTTTAAAACTTTAAAATCGGAGTTCCCTGGTGGTGTAGTAGCTTAAGGCTTCGGCGCTGGCGCTGTCAGTGCTGCGGCCTGGGTTCGATTCCCAGTCAAGGAACTACCCACATACCAAAAAAAAAATAAAAAAATAAAAAAATAAAATAAAACCTACCTATCTATAAAGTTTTCCCAGATCCTCCCAGGGATATGTAAGGTAGGTGTTTAACAAAGATTAATTCAACATTAAAGGACAATAGCTTCTGAACTGCTTCCACGTCAGAAAAGGGGATATGGCAGTTAAAGCTTGGGAAATACCAGCCCAACTACTGGGCTTTACCTATTAGGTATCTGCACAAGGATGACGCTCTCAGCACTGAACTCAGAGAGACAAAGCCTTTCTTGCCTGATCTATTTCTGTTCTTTCATTCAGACAACAAGCATTCACTGAGCACTTACTCCACACTGGGCCCTATACCAAACACTGGAGATACAGAGATGAACCAAATAGTGCTTGGAGGAGTTTTAGTCACGTAAGGTTAGTGAATATGTGGAACTAGTTACCAAAAAAAAAAAAAAAAATGAGATAAGGAGTTCCCTAGTGGTGTAGTGGCTTAGGCTTCAGCGCTGTGAATGCTACGGCCTGGGTTCGATTCCCAGCCAGGGAATTACCCACATTAAAAAAAAAAAAAAAAAAAAAAAAAAAAAAAAAAAAAAAAAAAAAAAAAAAAGAGATAAAATAGAGTTGAGGATCTCAGAAGTGAAATGAGTGGGAAATTGTCAGGAAAGACATGCCGTTTTACCTGTGTCTTGAAATGTGAGTGGAACTATGCCTTGATATGGTAGTGGAAGGGGTTCAGTCTAATCATAGTTAGACATGGTACAGGGCAAGGGCTGCTGGACACAGCACATATGGCTTCACTGGTGAATTCTCTTTTAAACAGTAAATGAAAATCCTCAAAAAACATTAGCAAATCCAAGGTTGGTTCAACATTAAAAAATCAATGTAGTTCACCACAGAGTAAAGAAGAAAAAGCATGTAATCATCTCAATTGATGCATAAAAAGCATTTAACAAAGTTCCCCTTTAATTTATGATTTTAAAAAAGCTCTCAGTAAACTAAACTAGAAGGGTAACTTCCTTAGATGAAGGATAGCTAAGAAAAACCTGCAGCTAAACATTAAATGTAATGTTAAAACATTAAAACATTTTCCCTCAAGGACTGGACATAATGGTATCAACTAGACATTTACTTCCGTATTATCTCTTGGATGTCCACTCCTGTCCATCTCCACTGTGGCCATCCTGGTTTAAGCTGCTATCACTTCTTGTTTGGACTATTACAGTAACTAACTGGTCTCCATAAAACCAGTGTAGCTCTTCACAATTATCCTTTCTCCAGCTGCTGCGAGAGAGATCTTTTAAAAACACAAATCATTCATCTGACCACTTTGCTTAATAGCATCAGTGACTTCTCATTGCCCTTAGAACAAATGCCCGCTTCCTTAATCTAGTAACTTCCTGGCTGCCTCTTCAATCTCATTGCATACCACGTTCTTAATGTTCCACACTCTGGCCACATAGGCTTTCTATCAGTTCTCCAACCATAGCATGTTCTCTCTCACTGTGCAAAAGATCAAAGGAAAATCTACAGATTGGGAGAAAATATTTGCACATCCCATATCTGACGAAAGACTTGTATCCAGAATATATAAAGAATTTTCAAAACAACAATAAGAAAACAATAAGATTTTTTTTAAATGGGTTAAATATTTGAAGGACACTTTCCCAAAGAAGACACGTGGATGGCTAAGAAGAACATGAAAAGACATTGAATGTTTTAAGTTACTATGGAAGCACAAATTAAAACTACAATGAGATACCAGATGCTGGTGAGGACAAACTGGATCTCTCATACATAACTAATGAAAATGTAAAATGTAGTGCTACTCTGCAAAAACTTGGCATTTTCTCATAATACTGAACGTATACTTAATGCAACTCAGCAATCACACTACTGAGTATGTATCCAAGAGAAATGAAAACTCACATTCTTGCAAAAACTTGTGCATGAATGTTCATAGCAGCTTTGTAATCATCCTAAAGTGGAAACAACCCAAATATTCCTTAAGTGGTGAACGAATAAATAGCTTACATTATAGTCCAAACAGTGGAATATTACTCAGCAATAAAAAAGGACAAATCATTGATATATACAACAACATGGATGAATTTAATGTATTATGCTAAATAAAAAAAGCAAGTCTCAAAAGACTGTATACTCTATGATCCCATTAATATGACAAGTAAATGTGACACATGTATTAGGTCAATTGGCAAAATATTAATAAGATCTGTATATTAGGTAATAATATTTGTATCAATGTTAATTTCCTAATTTTGATCATTGTAGTATGATTATGTAAGAGAACTGTGTGTACTTCTCCAAAACAAGGAGAAGCACACACAGGTATTTAGGAGTAAAGGGGTATAACATCTCTAACAGTTTAGAAAAAATATCAAAGGAGAGGATGATAAAATGTGATAAAGTGTTAACATTTGGATCTTGGTGAAAATGAGAATTCTTTGTACTATTCTTGTAACTTTTCTGTAAGTCTGAAATTATTACAAAATAAACAGGAAATTTAAAAGTAAATAAATAAAAAATAAAGCAGGAAGAGACCACATACAGATACGTACTTCCTGATTTAGTTAGCCAAGGAAACAAAACTTTAACAGAAGCCAGGTAGCTACAAAAGCAGTAGCAGAGGCAGTGGATCTTTGCTGGATCTCTCCATGTCTCCTGATTCCCTGTGGAGTGTGCAATTGCTGCTGACATGCTTCAGTCAGTGAGTGCTCCAGAGCGGATAACAAAGCCAGGCTCTCTCACTATGTTCTTCTTTCTGTGTTCAGACTTACCTCATCAGCACCCTCCTAGGGAACTTACACTATGACTGTATCAGCTTATGTTTTAGGGAATATCAAAGAGCGTTCTAAGTTAGAATACCTGCTTGTCAAAGAGTGAACCAAACCGATCAGTAGCAAGGGTACAACTGCATCTTGGGAGAGGATACACCACGAGTGTCCAGGTATCTCTGCCTCCAGCTTTCCCCATTCCCCTCAAAGAAGAAATTGGGAGAGATTAGACCCTTTTTCTATAGTTATTTAGGTCCATAAATTTTTAAAAGGCAAAACAAAAAATGGGGATTTTTTTGGTACTTGATTGCAATACTTGGTTCTTAAACAATGTAAGAGTATTGGATTAGATGCCTTTTTTAGTTTTGTGATCAATCCTAGAACCATCCTGAGCTAAACAGTGATGATATGAAGAACCTAAATATTTTCTTCTGGGTCTAGGAACAAGGTAATTATTTAAAAGAATCACAAATCAGGCCTGGAGAGCTTCACTTGCCTTAAGTAAATGCATTTACCTGAATTGTTGAATGATTCCTTCATTTAACAAAGAATAGCAACTACTTTGAGGAGCACCATGATCCCCAGACTCATTGTCATATAAGGAAACAAGGACAAGGCCATAGCAAAAAAAAAAAAAAAAAAAAAAAAAAAAAAAAAAAAAAAAAAAAAAAAAAAAAAAAAAAAAAAAAAGAAAGAAAAGCTAAAGGTTGTATGAGAGTGCAAAACCGTAATTATCTAGAGATTCAGAGATTGGATACAGCAGCAGCCCATCAGGGTTGCCCATCAGTGGAACTCAAGTGACAAATTTGGCTCCTACGTGCTATACTGCAGGCCCAGGGTGTCACATACAGAGCAATGAAAGATAACAGCCTGTGGGTCCAAGCGTTGGCGGTGATTACTCACAGCCTTCTGCAGAGGCCTGTTACTGAGGCCTCCACAAACTGCCACTAGCTCCTCCTCTGCTTCTTCCACCCCTTGGGGCACACCACTAAAGCTCTCTTCCCTTACTGTCTGATTTTGTTCCTCTTCTGTAAGAGCCTTTACGTTACACGATAGTCTAAGGTAGTAAGCTAACTGTTTCTTCTTGGGGGAAAGCGGTAATTGTGGGAAAATGTCTAGTTAATACCCATTATACTGGCATCCTATATGGCTTGGACATTTCCCCCTATTTTATGTTGAATTGGAAAAGAAAACATTCCTACATTACACTTTCCAGGAAACGTTTCCTTCTGCCAAAATGAAGTGAGCATAAATGGTGAGTAGCAATGCTGTTACCTGGCTGTGTTGCTGATAAAAGTACATTCTGTGAGTGAAGGTTAAAGGATCTTTGGAATCTGTCCCTGTGATGAATGCTTGCCAAAAATGATTAACTTGAATCTCATCATGATAGAAAAAAAATCAGATAAATCTGAATTATGGACTATTCTACAAAACAACTAGCCCAGACACTTCAAAACTATGTGTGTCATAAAAGAGAAAAAGAATGGGGGGGGGGGCGGGGACTGGTTTTCGATGAAAACACTAAAGGAACACTGTCCTGAACAGAAGAACCTCTAGGCTGGTGGACTGTTATGACTCCCTGAGAATTACATTCCACTTTATACCTAGTGCCTGTATTATGTATAAAAATAAAACTACAAAACCAATAACAGTTATAGAGGATATTTTTTTAGACCTTGGGGAAATTTGAAGATAGACTGTACATTAGGTAACATTATGGTATCAATGATAATATCCTTATTTGTGATACGGTATTATAACTATGTAGGAGAATGTTTATGTTCTTAGGAGAGAAATGCTGAAATGTGATGTCTGCCACTTACTCTCAAATGATTGGGGTGAAGTATGGGCTTTATGGTAAGATTCAGGTTCAAACTTGGTTCCAAAAATATTATATGTGTGACCCTTGAAAAGCTATATTTGACCAGTTCCATAGTAGTTTCATGATGGATAGAGATGTGGGAGGTGGTAGCAATTATTATTGCAATGACACTGGTGGAAGACAATAAATTTGCTTGTAATCACTATAAAGTCTGCCCCTCTCCCCTTTTAAACTAATAAAAAAAAAAAAAGAATCACAACATCAACCTACCTCAGAGGGAATGTCATAAAATATTTTTTAATTTTTTAAATAACATAATAAAAAATTAAATGCAGCAAAAATTTATAGAGTTCCTACTTTATAGGCTCTGTGTTAAATTAACAGATAGCTCTTGCTGTTAGGGAGTTCACTACAGTGAAGGAAACAGATAAATACACACCTACAATACAAGTAAACTATGCAAGGTGCTATAACAGGCAGGAAGCATTACAGAAACACTGAGAAGGGAATAAGAAGCGCATTTTCACAAAGACAATGAGGAAGCAGTTCACAGAATAGATCATATAAAGCTAGGAAATGAAGGATATATAAGATTTCAACATGCCCAAAGGGGAGCAGGTGATTCCAAGGGAAACAGTTTCAGCAAAAGCACTAAAGGCACAGAATGAAAGATCGTGTTAGGTTTGGAAGGCAGTAAGTATTTGGTATGGAAAAGCTAGTGTTCAGATGTGTATTATAAAATACAGGAGATGAGACTGAAAAGATAATTTGGAACTGTATCATAGAAAAAAGACCTTGAACACTATCCTATTTAATTTTGAGGTCTATGAAAAGCCATTGAGGTTTTCTAAGTAGAGCACATGTGACTAACTTTATCTTTTAGAAATTATTACAGATGATAGACCTGAAAAAGGTAGAATAAGAAGCAGGAAGATCAGGTAGGAGACTGATGCCATAGTCCAGGTGAGAGAACTGAGACATCAGGAAGGATAAATCTGAAAGACTTTGTGGAAGCCTGAACAACAAATGTACTTTGTTGAAAGTGGTGAGGGAGAAAAATGGAGAAATAAAAATTGTTTCTGATGTTTCTTTGAAGTTACTGTTACTATGTGGATAGTGATACCATTAATGGAGATAAGGAAGACAAGGAAGTGCCTGGATATTTGTGGGGTGGGAGGTAGGGAAAAGGAGATGAAGTCAGCTTTGGATATGTTGATCTTAAGTTGCTCAGGAAACAACTCATATGCATATGTCTAACGTGATTAATCATTTTGATAATCTAGATAATTGTTCAGCAAATATTCATTCCTTTTGCCCTCTTACTATGGGCAGAATATACTCTGTGCCCCACTGATGCCAGTGAACCTGGGCGAGCAAAGCCTTGAAATGTACTTGCTCAGTGAGATTTATGCTTGTGAGCTTCAGATATCACCATGAGAAGAACAGGTCCTGGCTAGCTAGCTCATGGTCCAAGGAGCATTAGAGACACACAGAGCAGAGCCCACCCGGCCAACTTGGCAACAGCAGCTTCAAGTAGAGCTGCCCCAGATGGATTTACAAGCATAATAGACAATAAATGCTTATTAGTCTACATCACTAAGTTTTTGGGTGGTTCACTCAAAAAAATAGTTGAACAATACTAGTATTTATTTAAAGCATAACAAATAACTAGAGATACCCTATATTGCCGTGTATAATGTGCACTTTTTTGCCCAAATTTGTGAGGGAAAAATAAGGATGTGTATTATACATGGGTAGTACTAATTTCATATCAATATAAATGTTTTTAATTCTTTTATTTATGCTTATGAGTTAAAAGTGTAACTCTGGAACTCTAGAAATTGATAATGAATATCCATATGCAAAATAATACCCTGGAATATGATAATTTTTTTAATTGTTAAATTTATTGGGGAGACATTAGTTAGTAAAAATTACACAGGTCCCAGGTGTACAGTTCTGCAGTGCATCGTCTATGTGTTGCATTGTGTGTTCATCACCCAGGTCAGTTCTCCCTCCTCCCCGAGTCTCCTCCCTGCTTACCCTCAGGTAACCAAGCACTAAACTATTGACTACGTCCATGAGTTTTTGTTTCTTTGTTGCTTTTAGTTTTATATTCCATATATGAGTTATGTTAAAAATTAAATGCTAACATTCCTTTATAATATAAAAATCAAGTACCTAAATATAAACAAACAAAAATTTGAATTAGGGAGTTCCCTGATGGTGTAGTGGCTTAAGGCTTTGGTGCTGGTGCTGTCAGCGCTGTGGCCTGGGTTCGATTCCCGGTCAGGGAGCTACCCACATACCAAAAAAAAGCAAATTAAGTAAGTAAGTAAGTAAATAAATAAATAAATAAATTTGAATTAAACAGTTACAACAAAAGGTTTTTTCCCTGACAGTTTGGGCCAAAAATGTGGGTGCGCATCATACATGCAATCACATTATTCCCCATCATATTATCTCCATCAGTTGATGGCAAAAAAACCATGTAGTAGTCTTAAGTAATAAAACTCCTCTAAACACTCTCAGGCATGTATTTCCCTCAAGGAGCATTTGATCTACAAATCAGAATGTTTCATGTGTAAGACACTTTAAAGAGGTAATTTGGTCATTTTTATAGTGACCAAAGAAATAATTTGGTTATTTCAATAAAAACATTTGGGAGAAACTAATAGTCTTGAGCATTATTCTGTGGTAGGCACTGTGATAGGTTACTCAGGAAGAGAAGAAAATAAAGTTATTTATTATGTGACAGGCACTATTACATGCTTTACAAAGATAAACACATTCAGTATTCAAAGCAGCCCCATGAATTACATTATTTTTCAGACCTCGCCTCCAAGAGATTATGATTCAGTAGATGAGGAAGTGAGGTAGCTACAGAACAAGCATTTTAAACTAACACTCTAGGTAATTCTGATACAAGAAATCCATGAATCACACTAAGAAAAACTGACTGAGAGAAAAGAAAGAATAAATTTATATAAGCAAGGTAAGTTGCATATATTTTTAAAACTGATTCTTCCCAGCTATTATTTTATACCAATCCATGATAAACAGACATTAATTTTCTTCTTTTATAGATGATTAAACTGAGGGACAGACCTATGAATCTAAAAGTCTATTAAACTTTTCTATCTCGATGCCTTAATGTAAGTTCAATCTCAACATATTCCAAAAGAATTAATCATTTTCTCAATGCAACCTCTGCTCCTAAACATAAACACATGTTTTTCCTGATATATCCAACCTCAATGAATGATACCACATGTACCCATTTATCCACTCTAGAATTCTCCCTCACCTGCTAAATCTAATAAATTGCCTTATCAGTTTCACCACCTTAATAGTTTTCAAATTTGTTGTTCCATTTTTCATTCACCCTAAAAATAGCTTAACATTCATTTATTGAGTGCCTACACCATATCCAGCATAATATATTAATCCTTAATTCAACTCTTATGAGGTAGATAATATTATCTACATTTTATAGGTGAGGACTCCAAGGCTTAGTAGCTTTGATCCCGTGTCCTTTTCCCTCCACACAGATGAGCTATAGATCAACACATCAGCTTTTCCTCTCATCTTTCCCAGTTCTTATCGCCAACTAATTCTAGAATAACTCCTGTTACATATCCTGCTGACAAATGAAACTTAAGATAAAAACTAAATTTATGGCAGCCCTTTTTGATTTTCTTATTATCAGCAATGAAACCTTAACAGTTTTGTTAAGTTTTGAAGTCTATAAGCAGAATCATGATGTAGTAAGAAAGGAATGGGAAAGAAAGATGGAATCTGACCCAAGTTTACTATTTGACTTCACATTTTGATTTCACATTTTTCTAGCTCTGTGCCTGTACAATTTATATACTTCTCTGTGCTCAAGCTTCCTTAAATAAAGAACAAGGTTAATGGTAATATTAATCATACCGTCTTATACGAGAAAAATAGAACATACACTGTTAAATCCATTTTTGAGGGAAAAAATTCTCTTCAATGTGGCCTACTTATAAATGGGTACTCCAATATGTTTTAAACCTACTGGATAATCTTTGTCAGACACATCAATCTCCTATGTATGAATCTAAAGTGGCTATGCCTTGTCCACTGCATAAAATGTAAACTCAGCTCTGTAGATACTCTGTAAACCATACTCTTGTACCTCTCCAGCTTCCCTCTATGAAACAATTCAATGAGGTCATATGGTTCACAAGTATGAGTTCTTATTCATTGGCCTTCTCTCATTATGTTCTTTCTGTACCTCAGTGCTTCCCATTCCTTTTACTAATCCATGTATATTCCTTTCTTTAAGATACAGGTTGGTAGCTAACAAGCAACTAGGTGTCTGGACCAAAACAATGAGTATATGCAGTTCAAAACCAAAGCATGAACAAGTGGGTTCTGGGGCTCTCTTTTTTATGTGGGGCCTGATTGCATAGGTATGACAGTTTTCTATGCAGAACAATGTGTTAAACTATAAAACCTGAAAATTTTCCTTAAACAAAATGCCTACAAATGCTGGATAAAAATAAATATCCCTTGAAATGCATAGCTGAACTTGCAAAAAGAAGAGAGAAATTCCAGAGGTAAAAAGTGAAGAGAGGGTTGAAAATCAGAATGGTGAACTGATAGTGAAGTAACTCTGTGGTACTTGCCATTCTCACAGTCTTTTACGAGCTACTATGAGACTAGGAGATTAGGCTTAAGCAAGGTGAGACCCTAGAACCATTTATAACCCTCCAAATTATGCAAAGTACCCTTCTTAAACCCATAGTCAGTGAAAGAATGGAACAACAACAAAAAAAATCCACCCATTAAAAATCGGAAAAGACAAGGAAACCTGTCTGCCTCAGTCTTGGCTTTTGTTGGAGAAATAAAAAAAAAAAAAATCTTCCCTGAGAATTTATAATCACAAACCTGCTTGCACATCAGCTTAGAGTTCAAATGTACACTATCAAGCTTGTCTGGGAAGCTCCCAGTCAATACATTAACTAGTCGGCTACACTGACAGTAATATAGACTGCCAAGAACAAACAAATGTAAAACTTTGTCAGGACAATGTCAAGAAGGACATGAGACTATTCAGGATTCCCATTAATAGAGTGCTGGAAAAGTGACTGTCAACAGAGAACACCAAGAAAAAATAGAATTAATAAATGAGGACCTTTTCAGGCATATGAAAGAGTTCACCAAAAGATCCTTACTAAAGAAACTTGTAAAAGATATTAATTAAAAATAAGGAAAGACACTGATCCCAAAAGATCTAATCTGCAAGAAGCAATGATAAACAAGGGAACTGGTATACATGTGGATAAATACAAAAAAACAATTAATGTAACAAGTAAAAAAACAAAATACAGTAGACTCTCTGGTAATTGGAACTCAAGCAAATGGGACTCTTAAGCAACTGCCAGTTGCTTGAAATTTTGCCGAATGCTTGAGCTGCAGTTAGTGGAGAGTCTACTTACATGTACCTGGCATCTACCACTCCCCACGGGTGCTGGCTAAGCGAGAGCCTACTCTACCTGATTGGATAACAGTAACATGTGAGGTGGAAGGGACATGATGAGAGGAAAGTGTTCTGAGGTAAAGATAAAAACTAATTTTAGATTTTCTTAAGATTATATTAGGATGAGCTGTATGAAATTATTGATATTCAACTCTTACCTATACAATATTGATCAATAAAAATGTCAATTTCATATGGTTAAACATAATATGTTACAATTTTACAGATAACCACAAATAGAAATATAGTTGGTCCTCAAATAAAATTGTTTTGTTTAATATCATTTTGTTACATTGATGAGGTACTATAGAAATTTAACCCTTGTTTATATCCATTAGTCCATGGTAAAACTAGTTTTGTTATATGTCGTTTTTCTTAAAGTTGCAGAACTGGGGGCGGGGGGGGGGGGAAGGAAGCTAAATATAAAGTGATGGAAAGAGAAGTCACATTGGGTGGTGAACTTATTATACATCAAGTTGACAATGCACTGTAGACTTGTATGCCTGAACCCTATGTAATCCTTGCTAACAGATGTCACCCCAATAAGTCTAACAATAAAAATGAATTAAGATGAAAAACAAAACAAAACAAAAAAAAAAAAAAAAAAAAAAAAAAAAAAAAAAAAAAAAAAAAAAAAAAAAAAAAAAAAAAAAAAAAAAAAAAAAAAAAAAAAAAAAAAAAAAAAAAAAAAAAAAAAAAAAAAAAAAAAAAAAAAAAAGGGAGGAAGGAAAGGGAAAGGGACCCACTGCATTTCTAAGATATTATTTTTAAAATTGAATAGTGGTTACATAGGTCTATTATCCTTTATAACTTGTAATAAACTTATTATGTTTAATAATAAAGAATATCAAACGGGGAGTTCCCTGAGGGTGTAGTGGCTTAAGGCGTCGGTGTTGGCGCTGTCAGCACTGCGGCCTGGGTTCGATTCCCATCCAGGGAGCTACCCATATACCAAAAAGAAAAAAAAAAAAAAAAAAAAAAAAAAAAAAAAAAAAAAAAAAAAAAAAAAAAGCTCAATTTGTAGTGCTTTCCAGTTTCTGGGATATAAATAGACCAACCATGGCTGATTTCAAAATACATGCCTTTAAGATACCAATGTGACATCACTCAATGCAGAGTTAGTAAGAGGTATACAGTAGCACATATAGTATTTTCACTATACAAATAACAAGAGATGTAGATAACTTCAAAAGCACAGAATGTAGTAAAATAATTAGGAAATAATGAATTCTAACTATGTATTTCCTGTTTTAAATGATTTAAGTTTATATAATTTAGTTTTAAATAATGGCTGTGTCTAAAAACTAGCTTACAAAATTCCTGAAATTTTAAGAATCGGGTCTCAAGAGCCAGTGAAAGACACATCCGGCACACCACTGCATAAGAATGAACCTAAAATTGTTAGTTCTGAGCGACATCAGTAAAAATATTAAGAATCTCTGAAAATTGTCTCCTCCATAAAAGAAATTTAAAAAACTGGCAAAATTAGTCAGAATAAACTTTCTTGTACTCTAGAAGTTAACAAAGGTTTCCAGCAATTCAGGGTATGTTTATTAAAGAAAAGTGGCTGAAAATTGAGCTGTATGCAGTTTTAAGTTGCTTTGTTCCAGCCTGTCCATCCCCAGTTCTGTGGTAGCCTTGAAATGCAACAATCTGCAATCACAGTGAAAAGCATCAGCCTGGTAATCACATAAGATGGAATAATGTATTAAAGGTCATTCAAGACCCCATTCCCACAGAGCTGTCATTATTTAACCAATCTTATGGTTTCCTGGAACACCCTAAACATAGGCTGTCTTTATGTGATATGACTTGGAGCTCACCAGTGCAAACCACCTTTTCCCTGAGAGAAGGTGATCAAAAATAGTCAGAAATAACTGTTTAAAAATGCAGCTGCCTGAAGCAGTAGATAACAGGGGAAATAAGAGGTTAACTTATTTCCTCAAAAGGAAAAACTGGTAAATGAGATGTTCATAAAGGTTTTGAAAAGATCTAATATGATCCTTGGTGTTGAAAAGGCCACACACATTTTCAGGTTTTGAGTACATGCTCGGGAATAATACTGAGGCACACAAAAAAGGGTATACAGATTTTAAGAGATGTTATCTGTATAGTACTTTTCTAAGTTGAATTGAATTATGGTAGCAATGTGTAGTATTATGTTCACTCAAAAGATGGCATTAATTAAATGAATGCTTGCATCACCATGTGATGAGCAGGGCGGTCAAAGAAAATGGCGGAAGCACAAGACCATTTTGAAGTGGTATTTGAAATTCAAGAACATTGAGTTTCCCTTATGTTCTCCTGACTTAACACCCTCTGACTTCCACCTATGGGGGACCCTAAAGGATGTGGTGTACCATAGAAAACTGGCTATACTGGCGGTACTTTGGGAAGAAACTGAAATGGCATGTGCAGCAATATAAGTGACACTTTGGTCAACACGCATGAAGTAGTTTGCGATAATCAGAAGTGTGTGGATGCTGATGGTAACCACTTTGAACACCTCTTGTAACTGCAGAAGTCAAACGTGATTTGTATTCATCTTTTGTTATTGGTATATATTTAGTATTACAATTTTAATACAGTTTTTTTCTTTTTAAAAATGTGTATATATTTTTTGGCACTCTCTGTACATGAAGGCCAAAAGGTCACGACTCTGGCTAACCTTGAGACTCTGCATAAGAAAGAAGCAGCAAAGTTTTAAACTCCCTGGCTAAGTGTTGAATGCATACCCCAAGTTGCAAAAAATGGAATATATATTGTCTAGGAATGTAAGGAAACTTTTCTCCAAACATTGTTTCAGAAACCATACCCAAGGGGGCTTCCTTGGTGGTGTAGTGGCTAGGCTTTGGCACACTTACCACTGTGGCCTCGATCCCTGCTCAGGGAACCAAACAACAGAAACCATACCTAAAGAACTAAAGGGAAGTATGAGAACAGCATCTCACCAAACAGAGAATATCAAAAAAGAGACAGAAATTATTTTTTAAAGGACCAAATAGAAATGTTGGAGTTGAAAAGTGCAACAACTAAAATGAAAATTTCACTAAAGGGGATCAATAGCAACAATCAGCAAAACTGAAAAATAGGTCAATTGAGATGATTCATCTGAGAAAAAAGGAAAGAAAAAAAAGAACAAAGACAATGAATGGAACCTCAGAGATCTGTGCGACACCATAAAAGAAACCATTATTCCCATAATAGGAATCACAGGAGAGGAGAGGTAGAAGAAGAAGGAAAAATATTTGAAGAAATAATGGCTGAAAACTCCCCAAATTTGAGGAAAAACAGCAATCTACCCATCCATGAAGCTTAATATATTCCTAGTAGGAGAAACTCAAAGAGATCAACAGACACATCAAACTGTCCAAAGATAACGATAAAGAGAGAATTTTGAAAGCTGTGAGAAGCAACTTGTCAAGTCCAAGGGACCTTTAATAGTTGTATTCTAATTAGTAACCAATGAGGCCCCAAAGCAGTGGGATGACATATTTAAAGTGCTGAAAGAAAAAGACTGTCATTCAAGAATTCTATATTTAGCAAAACTGTCCTTCAAAACTGAAGGATCAACTTCAATCATGAAGAGCCCCACAGCCTGCTTTTAAGTGAAAATTATTAAAATAAACAACAAAGAAAAACAAACAAACAAGAAACCCAGAAAAGAAAACCATTCAAAGTCTTTCAAAATGGTCCCAAGAGCAAACAGCAATTGAGGAAACATCTATTAAGAAAATCTTAAATAAAATCAAACCAAAAAGAAATGGGGAAAAAAGGAGAAAAAAGAACAAACAAAAAAGGAAATCTACAAATATTTGGTAGGAAAGGTGAGATTCTGTGGCATTTAAAGAAGGACTAAGGGGTTCCCTGGTGGTGCAGTGGCTAGGCTTCAGTGCTCTCCCAGCCAGGGAACTACCCCCTGGCTCCCCCCAAATAAAGTAAAGAAAGATTGCTGCATGCCTCCCTGCTCCTAGCTCAAGGAGGTGGCGACTCCACTCCAGAGTGATACACCCTTGAACATAAAGCTATTTCTTCTCTCAGCTCCCAGCTGGAAGGGCTTCTTCCTGGGAGGAGTAGGACTTCAGTACTTCACTGAAGTCCAGTGTCCTGCCTCCAGCTGTCTCCTGCTGAGGCCAAGTTCCAGTGAGTGTGGTTGAGAGGTAGGGATTCCCCCTTGTCACCCAAACTCCCTCATGGAATGGAGACTCTACCTTGGGCATGGCAAACTGAAAACAAAGGAAATGCAACACAAGGGAAATGGAAATTCGAACCATCAAGTAACATTTCACATCCAGTAGAAGGGTATAATAAACACAAAACAAAATGAACAATAGTAAGTGTTGGAGAGGAGAGATTAAGAAAAAGTGGAAATGTTACACATTCCTAAAATCTAAACCGTAAAATGGTGCAGCTGCTTGGGAAAACAGTCTCGCGTTTCTAGCTGGTTTGACCCAGCATTTCCAATTCTAGGTATTTACCTAAGAGAACTGAAAGGTTCTGTTTACACAGAATGTCTAGAATAGGCACATCTGTATCAACAGAAAAGAGATTAGTAGTTTCCAGGAACTGAGGGGAGGGAAGAATGGGCAGTGACTGCTAATGGTTATAGGGTTTCCTTTTGAGATGGTAGTATATTCTGGAATTAGTAGTGGTAACTACTGCACAAGTTTATAACAATATAAAGTTTGTTGAACTGCATACTTTAAAAAAGTGACTTTAATCCGTTATAGCTGAATTCTGAAACACAGGAAGATTCTAAAAAGGCCTATGGCATTCAAGTTTATGAGTTTTGAACAGTTTGGCACTAGCAACAATTCAACCAAGTTTCTTTCATTTTGGGTGCTTTTCCTATGTTATTTGTCCCCCATCCCCACCCCCACCCCCAAACGTGGAGAAAAAATAAAATGTGAAAAATAATATATATATATATCTTGAAAAAAAAAAGCGACTTTAATGGTATGTGAATTACATCTCAAAGAAAGACACAGAGAAAGAGTTACTTTTCACTTGGTCATTATAGCTTAGGAGGTTATAAATCACTTGGTCAGTCTTATGCAAGGTCAAACACTAATGGCTTACTTACCTCAGTTCCTGTTTCTCTCCAATCCCAAGCACGACTTCCCCCGGGCCACACTTTGCAGTCCTTATAGGTTTTAGTAGAGCCTTGTACCTTCATTTGCCCCCATGAAAGGGAAGCAATTTCAGGGGAAGACATAAGGAACTTAACTGAAATCTGAAAATAAAAGAAAAATACCCTAAATCCATTATAAAGTATGGTTTGAAACAGCTCTAAAACACAGGAGCTACATTATAAATGTTACAGTTTAAAATATAACTCTACATACAAAATATAGTCAGCCTTAGTCTTTTATGAGTTAAGAAGCATCTTTCTCACTTATGTAGTTGTCACTTAGTCTAAATAGTAAATTGTTATTCTTGGGATCCTGAATCATCCAACTATGGAAACTAGATACCACCCTTACTTCTCAGTCTCTGGAGGGAATTCTCAGGAGGTACATATATTTTTTCTTTTTGAGATAAAATTCAAAGGTGGAGACTTACTTTAGTATGATGGGCTGAAAAGATTGACACATCCTTTCTCCAAAAAGCAACTATGAAGCCGAATATAACTGTCAAAAAAATCACTCGGCACTCTAGAAATAATATTAAAGGCATAGTATAAATTGAGTATTTATTCATGAAAACCACTGAATTTCATATAGGTACAGTAAGATAATTTGTTATTCTTGCCTGGAACTACTCCTATGCCCCCACACCAGTTCGGTTGGCACAGAGGTTCAACTTGGTTGGAGCAAGGCGTGAAAACCAACAGTCTTGCTGCTACGGTCAGAGGATGCTCACTTGATTTGGAGCGTTATGATTTAAAATGGTGATCTCAGTGGCAAGTGAATATGGATGGCCGGTGGCTGAGCTTCCTTGGTATTGGCAGCCTGTTTGTGGCAAACAATGGATTGGCTGAGTAGGCAGGGATTTAAAAGGAATTTCCCAGGGTGACACAATTATTGGGGGTTTGATAAGCTCTTCACATATCCAGAGTGGACCAAAGGCTGTTAAGCTCAAAGACGGGAGGCCTACGCCAAGCAAACATTCTGGGAGAACGAGGCCTAGAGCATGGAAAGTGAAGTGACAAGGCTCAAGAGGAAGCCAGGGAAGACATGGAGACAGTCTCAACAGTGATGTGGTCCCCAGGGCACACACTCATCCATCAGTATAGAGTGAAAGCCTACTGGCTTGAGGGGTTTGAATACAATCTTTGATTAACCTTTGATTGAATACTAAACTATATAGATGATGCAGAGAAGACCCTA
The DNA here is from genome assembly GCA_004026885.1 of Lyroderma lyra. NCBI lineage: Eukaryota > Metazoa > Chordata > Mammalia > Chiroptera > Megadermatidae > Lyroderma > Lyroderma lyra. The sequence goes on from PVJL010004541.1 coordinate 122,148, forward strand.
GAAAGTCATGCTTAAAATTAAGAAAAAATAAACTGAATATGGATTCCAGTGGCCACACACTGCATAGGAGACAGAATTTATAGATGTAGTCTAGGCCAAGTGACTAAATACAAACAAATAAATTAAGAACAACATTTGCGGGGAGGGATCAGAATCCATACATCCTACACTATATTATTTAAAATATCCAGGTTTCACAAAAAATTACAAGACATGCAAAGAAACCAAAGTATGGAGTTCCCTGGTGGTGTAGTGGCTTAAGGCTACGGCCCTGGTGCTGTCAGTGCTGCGGCCTGGGTTTGATTCCCAGTCAGGGAGCTACCCACATACCAAAAAGAAAAAAAAAAAAAAAAGAAAGAAACCAAAGTATAATGAACACTCATCAAATGAATCTGTATCTAAGTGTTCCTGCATGTTTGATTTAGCAAAGACTTCAAAAAAGGTATTACAAAGAACTAAAGAAAACCATGTAAAAAGAATTAAACAAAATTATGATGACAATGACTCAATGAATACAGAATCTCAACAGGCAGACATTTTAAAAAGAATCAAATGGCAATTCTGGAGTTGTTAAGTACAATAACTAAAAGGTGCTTATATATGTCAATTAGGGTTCTTCAGAGAAAAAGAACCAGTAGATTATACATATTAAAGGATTTAAGAGTATTTCAAGGAAGTAGCTCATGCAGTTGTGGGGGGCTGGCCCATCCAAAATGTGTGGGGCAGGCTGGCAGGCTGCTAATTCTTAGGCAAAAGTTGTCATGACAGTATTATGTGTTATTTCTTTTTCATCAAGGAAACCTGTTTTGCTTTTAAGGCCTTTCAGCTGACTGGATGAGCCCACCAAGAATATCAAGGATGATCTCCTTTATTTAAAAGTAGACTGATTATAGATGATAACTACATCTACAAGACACCTTTGCAGCAATACCTAGCTTAACATTGATTGAATAACTGGGTACTTATGGCTCAGCCAAGTTGACACATAAAAGTAACCATCGGTCTACCTCTTGTCAATTTGACACCTCTATACATTCCTTAAACCACATTTAATCTCTAAATAAAGACAATTACAAAGTGATACTTCTGCCTAACATTAACGACAACATTTTTACAGCTTCAACTTCTGAATATCCATTTTTTAAGTGTATTACATAACCAAGGACAAAACATAGTTTTAGGTGTTATGGGAGGAAGATACATATTTATAAAACATAATTCCTGTTCTTGAGGAGTTAATATTACACTAGAGGAGAGAAGACATACACAAGTAACTACAATGCAGTTTTTAAAAGGTAACCTTTTTTTATTATGAGGTAGTTTTTGAAAAGTGGTATAATTAGAAAGTATAATGAATTGTTATGAGCATAAAGACTTCTGTATTAGTCTGCTAGAACTTCCATAACGAAATACCATAAATTGTGTAGCTTAAACAACAGAAATTTATTTTCTCACAGTCTGGAGGCTGGAAGTCCAAGCTTGAAGTGCAAGCAGGGTTGGTTTTTGGTGAGACCTCTATTCCTGGATTGCAGATGGAGTCCTTGCTTTGTCCTCACCTGGCCTTTTCTCTGTGCATAAGCACTGTGCGTGAGCATTCTTGGTGTCTTTTCTTTTTCTTATAAGGGTAACAGCCCTCTATAGGATTAGGACCCTACTCTCATTGCCTCATTTAATTACCTTACCTCCATTTCTTCTTAAAGGCTCTGTCTCCAAATACAGTACCATTGGAAGTTAGGGCTTCAACAAATGAATTTTGAAGAGACACAGTTCAGTCATAGCAGCTGTTCTATGACAGTATTTCACAGTCTTGATTACTAACTTTGTAGTACTTTTGAAACCAGGAAGTGTGAGGCCTTCAACTTTGTTCATCTTTTAAAACACTGTTTAGGGTATTCTCAGTCCCTTGAACTGCCATTATTAATATTAGGATCAACTTGTTAATTTCTACAAAAAGACAGCTGCAATTTTGATGGGAACTACACTGAATCTGTAGATTAAGTAGTATCTTGTTTTCAAAAGTTACCCAAACCATGAATATGGGACATCTTCCCATTAAGACTTCTTTAATTTCCTTTAACAATATTTTTTAAAGTCATATACTTTAAAAAAAAATGTATTCTTAAGTATTTTATTCTTTTTGATGCTACTGTAAATAGAATTATTTTCATTATTTCATTTTGGATTGTTTATTGTGTGTATATAGAAATACACTTGATTTTTTAATATTTCTCTTGTATCCTGCAAATGTACTGAACTTATTTATTAGTTCTAATAGTTTTTTGGTGCATTACTTAGAATTTCCAACATATCAGATTATGCTATTTATGATAGATGTTGTTTCATTTCTTCCATGCCAGAAGAGATGGTGGTATATGGGTGTGTCTCATTTCATTTCTTTTCAAGAACACAATTAGTGAAAGTATGATCTAACTCTTGCTTTGTAGTAAGACATTGCTTACCTTTTCAGTAGATATAACTTTTTGATGCCCAAGGACACTGTTCCCATGCCAGTTTGGATTAACAAAGGCTGAAACTTGAACCTTATTTATCAGTCCCCCTTTGAATAACAGTGTGAATATGGAGAAAAGAAAACTATAGTATAAAGATTTTATTTTGAGGCAACAAAATGGCGGCAGGAGAGGGACCTCTGAAAAACTCCTCTAGAGATTACAACTAATAAAACACCTACACCTCAACCAAGGGCCCTCTACACATCGCACAATCACAGCTAAGAAACCTACTTGTCGCATTAAGCTACCTGCAGGCAGGCAAAGGGTCAAACAAAGGAGAAATAGAAGGGGAAGAGTAGAGATGTGGCTGCAGGTGGGTCCCTGCTTGGAACTCTACTACTGGGGGAGGGTGGAGGAAGAAGGCAGTGGGAGAGCACTCCAAACCTCACTTGGTCCATGGGACAGAGGAAATGGGGCAGGACATGAGACGCCGCAACCACCTCACTTTGGCCCCAGGAGGTGCAGACCAAACCACAAAATGCAGTGGCCAGACTTCATTCCAGTCCCCAGAGAAGGAGGAGTGATGAGGACAGTGAGGTGCCACAGCACGAACGCTCTGGCAAGGAAGGAGGAGAGGGGGCTTGTGCACGTTTCTTGGCCCACAACCAGCTGGTCTGAAATACCAGCATAAAGGATAGCTAACCCCAATGCTCAGGGCAGATTCTGGGGGGGGGGGGGCAAACCAAGAACAGAAAGTTGCAATCATGCCCAAACTCCCTGCACAACCCCCAGAGCCACAGGAAGAAAACAAAGCCAGAAACGCCCTTCCCCCACAGACCTCTGCCCACCCAGTGTTAGCTGCGAACACCAAAGAAACTGCAGCAGTGAGCATCCAGATAGCCTGCAAAAATGACAAACCAGGGAAAGGCAGTGTCAGTCCCCACAGGGTTAAAGCCAAGCTCACTGTAAAGAATTATAGTCAGGCCCACTGTAAAGGGTTAAAGCCAGGCCCACCGCCCAGGCTTGACCTTGGTATAATCAGTCCCTGTCTGGGGCTGAGGAATTCCTGGGGCTGACAGTTACTGCCCATGTACTGGCTTATGTAACCATGAAAACCCAAACAACTGCTACTGGGCAGATGCGGCAAGATGCCACTTTGTTTGAATGCATATATATAGTCCCAGGTAAACAATAAAGTAGCTTGCTTGCTGGTGTGTTTATGGTCCCCCATGTTGGCCCCGCGTGTTTTTTCAATTGGGTGTACCACCGCCGAAACCTGCCCTGCCTGGAAACCTTGGCAATGCCATTTGGCATAGTCCTGAAGATGAGGTGAATAATGCCCTCAGTGCCTCTGAGGGCCCTGGGTGGAAGAAATGTGGCCTCCCACCTCCCTATGGTACCCAGTGGCCACGTATCTGGCCACATGGACAGCTCTGGAAGACTGGGATGAAATTAGGTCAATACCTGGGGATATCAAGAAGGCCCTGGAATCTATAGAGCCAAATGTTCCACTAGCACCCTGGAAGGTGGCCGGCCGTGTAGCCTGGATGTTTCTGGCAGTGCTGCGCCACACCAGCCTGGAGATGCAGGAGCAAGCTCAACAGGTATGCCAGTTGCAGTGCCTGGAGGAAACTCTGGCAGAGCACCTGGCGGTTGCTGAGCATATGCTGCAGGGCTCAGAGGAGTCTGTACAGTCCTCCAGGGCAGGTAGCCCGACATCTATATTGCAGGCTCACCCCTTAGTGCAATGGAAGGTCGAGCTGGAGCAGCCAATGGGGCTGGGATGTCAGCCACAGGGGGCCCCCCAGGCCAGGCAGCACAATGACTGCGTACTCACCCACTGAATTATGGGAACTGATGAAGCAGGTACGGCAAAGGGCTGGGGAAACGGTACTGGGCTAGCTATTGAAATTATGGGATAATGGGGTGGAAGGAACACTTGTCCCCTGATGAAATGTCCCAACTGATCTCCATTATGGTACTCTTCTCCTTGAGGCAAAGGCTACAAAATATTGCCCATACTAACCATGATGCAGGGAATCATTCCCTGATCAATTGATTAACCCTACCAGGCCTGAGGCCCTGAACCTAACTGTCCCCTATACCTGGGCTCCTAAGCATTAAAGAGAAAAAACCAACATGATATAGAAAAATGTTAGTTACATGCAAACAAATGGTTGGAATAAGATGGAACTTGGAGTCATTTCTTTCACGTACGAGGCAAAGTACCAAAAATTAGGTACAGCGTCCAGCAGCAGGTTTGGAAATGACCGAAAAATCGGTACAGAGGTCTGGTAGGGTTAATGGCAGCAGCCTGAACGGTTTGGGGAGATGCTGGTCAGTTGCCTGAGACTGTGAGCAACTGGCCAATGTACTCGGACCTAGTGCAAATTATACGGGAGATGGGCATGTGGCAGATGATGTTTTGGGTATGCTACAATAGCCCTGATGAGACAGTTTTCCCCACTAGGATGAAGGACCTCATCCTATCTTCAGGATCCCCAGGAACTTCTGGGACTATGGTGGCTCTTCTGGCTCCCTATGTAAATCAGCGGGTGCATGAAATAACAGCCACCCTAGCTCGATTGGGGGATGTGGAAGTGAAGCAAAAAAAAAAAAAAAAAAGGCAGCCAGGTGAGGCCACTACAGGGTCCCAACAGGCCCCCACCCAAAGGATGCCCAAAGAATAAAGGGGCTCAAAAGGATGGCATTCAGCCTGCAGTGAGAGTGAGCCAAAAGCAGATGTAATTTGATCTATTAGCTG
>PVJL010004542.1:0-106227 GCA_004026885.1 Lyroderma lyra
GCGTGCTTGTGTTTGTGTCTCTGTCTCCCCTCCCTTTCTCTCTCTCAGTCTTACAGTCCCTTAAATTTTACCCATGTAGGTCACCTTTTCTTTTGTTGGAATATAGTAGATGTGGCCATCATCCTGAAAGGTGTGTTGCCCACTGAATATCAAAAAAGTCTCTCTCTCTGAGTTCTTGAAACCTTAAGCCCCCAGTTTATCTTTTGAGCATATGGGGGACAGGTAAAGAGTGACATGTTGCTGCTGTAGTTCACCCACTAATTTCTTCCCTTCTAGTGACTGTGGTGTTCCATGGTCAACCAGATGTCTCTCTGTTCTTTCAGTTGCTCATATGCAAGCACAGTTGCAGCTGCAATTATGCCTTCCCTTTAATAACTTTTTTCATCATGGTAATTTTCAAATACGTATTATGAATGTACATGAACCCCCCACATAATCTCAATAATATCAACATCATTCTAATCTTGTTTCATTTGTTTTCCACCCCTCTTTATCCTCTTCCCTGTCCACCACCATACACAGTCTTCCTGCTCGACTCCCCATCTTCTGGTCTTTTAAAGCAAATTGCAGGTATCCTACCTTCATCTGTAATACTTCTAAGTATGTAACTTAACAGAGAAGAGAAAACAAATTTTAAATTTTTTATTGAATTATACATAAATAAAAATGAAAAGTGTGGAATCTGGTGAATTTTCACAAACTGTACGGACCCATGTGAATAGCACCTAGATCAAGAAACAGACCATTACTAGCACTAAGCAGTGGACTTTTCTGGATGAATTAACTGTTAATCTCCAATTTATCCTTTACTAAATATTCTGAACCTATTCTGGTGCATCATTTAAGCTTTTATGGTATGTCCACAATTTAATTAGGGCAAATTTAAGTTTTCATTTCAAACATATAAAACACAATTCGATTCTCTGTTGAGGAAAACCCCAAAACCAAGTATTATTAGTCTCAATGAGTTGATTACTTCACCATTTTATTAATATGTTCAGATAATTATGACTTAAATTCTGAAGATAGTGTCTTCCAAATATGTCACCAAAATGAACCCTGTAAGTAAACATTAAATTAGGAAACCCCAATCAGAGTAGAAAATTAAGCCTTGACATTAAAAATAATTAGGCTGTTTTAGTTTCAGTTAAAAATAATCAATAATGCCCTTATTCAATCCAGGTTGACAAGAATGATTTAGATGTATTAACAATGAATAATAGAACTTAAATAACTTAATAATATTAGAACTTACCCATAACTGTAGTGCAATCAACATACCTAAAAATAGCAGTGAATTCATTAGTATCATCTAACACTCAGTATGTGAAAATTTCCTGATTGTTCAAAAATGTCTTTTTTTTTTTTTTTTTTTTAGATTTGTGCTTTACTTTTTTCATTGATGGTCCATATAAAATGTGTATGTTTTTTTTTTTGCTTATCTTTTATTGTTTTTACATAACCATAGCTTTCATATAGTACTTATGCCCTGTGCTTGCTAAGAAAATGTAGTCAGTTGTATTGTAATTATTGCATCGCTCATTAGAAAAGGTATTTTTAAAATAGATCCTGGCAACCTTTCCAAACCTGTACTTACTTGGTTTAGTATAACGTGTACTTACGGATGCTGCTATAGCCCTCCTTCTGCCAAGTCATTTGTATTATTCTGGATTTGCCTTTCTCTAGCACCATCTCTCATCTATTTCTACATATTCCTAAAGTTTTTTGTGAATTCTATCTTTTGATCTTCCGTTTTTCTTATAACACACCTTGAGTGGATATGTACGTATTTAAATTTAATTGTTCATTTATCCAACAAACTTTTATTGACCAGCTACTACTCGAGGTTATGTGACTCCCCTTTCAGTAGTGGACGGAACACTACATGGGGAAGGAAAAAAGCCTGGGTTCAGATCTCAGCCGCACCACTTGCTAGATAATTGTGTGACCTGAGGTAGTGCTCTCAACTTCCCCAGCTATGAGCAATGCGTTTAATTTCTTTTCAGTGGCCTGCATCAAACAATACCATAAATTGTTCAGAATATCCTAAACCTCCCCAAACTTGTAGACAGGGAGGAAGCACATTATTGGGTCACTGCTTACCTTCCCAGATTACAACTTAGGAAGCATAGCCTCAGGAGCCATGATGAAGGAAGTGGGAGAGGAGACATAGGAAAGGAGATGGTAACTAATATTTACTGAGTGGCTGTAACTGCTTTTCCGTGTGCTCATTTGGACCTCTTAGCTGCCCTGGCAATTTTATGATCAGAGAAACTTTGGCTCTGCCAGAGTAGCCAAGTGATTAAGAGAAACATTTTGGGTTGAAATGCTTGCTTCGACACTATGTGACCTGAACCAGGGTCGTTTGCCTCTTTGTGTTTGATTCCTCATCTGTAGCATGGAGCTATTGAGCATCTGTTTTATAGGGTGCTTGTGAGAATTACATGAAATGAAGTGTGTAAGGTGCTTAGCACAGTACCTGGTGTATAATCAGCATTCAATAAAGCAGACTTAATTAACCCATCACTTCTTTTTAGACTAGGAGGCTTTTTAAAGGAAGGCTGTGGAGTTGGAGTAGTTTAATAACAGAATTGTGACTACAGATTTAGCAGGTTTTCTAACAGCTGTAACAGGGCTTTTTCAAACAGGAGTGCTGTCCTTTGAAACTGGTCATTTTGAAATGCTCTTATGCCATTTGTTCCCTTTGCTCAAAATGTGTTTGGACTTCTTATTACTAATTTTTAGTATGTAACTGTGTTTTTGATAAAATTACAACTGGGATAGAGGTGAATATGTATATAATTAAATTTAGTTGTTTATTTATTCAGCAAACTTTTATTGAGTACCTAATGTTTGTCAAACGTACTACTAGGTGCTAGGAATATAGCAGTGAACAAATAAGGGTTGTTTCATTTGTAATCTAGTGGGCAGAATGCTTTCATCAACACCTTGGGTTGTGTTAAAATGTGATAGTACTAAATAACATTGTTAAAACTGTTGAGAGGAAAAATGCAAAGTTTGGAATGTTTTGTAACTATGTTCAGTACTTTTATTGGTATAAGCTCACATCCTTAATATGTTATCCAAAGGAAGACAAATGCCTTCTTTATTAATAAAATGAGATGTACTGAGGAAGACACCAATCTATATGTCCAGTGCAATGATGTAATCAGCCTTTTAAATTCAAATTTGGAATAAAACAAGGATCTCCTTTATTTTCTCTCTGTGACTTTATAGTCATTCATAAACTTGAAATAAGCAGTTACATTGAACAACACAATTGAAACTAAATTGTCATTCACCAGTGGCCTGGTGATGATTGGAAATGGTTATACATTCAATAATATTTATTAGGTTTCATTAGTTAGTATGTCTAAGAAATGTGTTGATTTCTTCTTGAAACTTGGAAAATATTTGTGTTCATGCAATTTAACACCTTAAAATGTTAAATAATTGCAAAATATATACAGTTCAATAAACAAAATTACAGTCTGGAATTCAGAGGAGCTTTAAAGATAATTTAGGATTGTTGCTCCCATAGTAAAAATACTCCGAGCCTATGCCCAACAGCTCTGGTGGTAGAGAATGTTTAATTATAGACCAGGAGTCAAGGACATGTAATATAAAGGTGGGAATTTGTCTCTTATAAGACAGGAGTGGTAGCTACCTATAGAAACTTTTGGGCCCTATCTGTAAGTACAGTTTTTTCACAAATGTTCTGGTCAGCTAAGATTTGTCTTCTGCAGTCCAATTTTTCTGCCTGTGGACCTCCAGTTTGTCACCTTTCTGGTTTGTCACCCTTCTGGTAAACTTTGCATTGGCTGGGGAAACATCCTGAAATCTTTTTAGTTTTCTAAATTAGTAATTAACATTAGAACACACAATTTTAACCACGTATTTCTTTAGCAAATATTTACTAAGTATCTATTGTGTCCCAGTCACTGTTCTAGGCAAAAGGGATGATATCAATGAGCAATAAGTCACTACCATCATGGAGATTTCAAATTCATGAATTAGTGGCTCTAAAGTTGCAATCAAATATGAAATAAAGGAAATGAATCAGGTTTGAGGGAGATGGTGAGCCTTGTTTGGGAAATGTTGAGCTTGGGAGGCAATGGGCCATCCAAGCACACATGCCCAGTGGGCAGCTGGCTCTGTGGTTGAGAGAAAGTGTTTTGGGGGTTGTTGGCATGGAAGGTGGGACTGGAAGCACTTGGAGTGAAGGAGGTCATCAGGGAAAGTGAGGGTCTGAGAGCCAGACGGAGTCTAGGATGGCATGATTCTTGGCACCATGTTAGTACCAAATAAAAGTTCATAAATTCATTTATTTGATCAACAGCTGTATTTCTTTTAAAGTAATTATGTAATAAACATTCCTTATTTAGTAATTGTAACATTATGAAGCAAGTACAATTTTCTCACTACTTTGGGGAAACTAACTCTTCTGTTACAAAGATTTGAGAAGTGGATGTTTTGTGTAATAACCTTTTTTAAAAAAGAATTATATAAGTAACACACGAACACATATATACTTGTAAAAGCCAAAATATATGCAAGTATAGAGAGTAAAGTTTGTCCCTTTTAAAGAGCTCCTCACCCTTTTGCCACCCAAGACTTTATTTTCTATGATTTTCCATGTACTGTTCCTAAGAAAAGCTTGGAGATTGGCGATGTGATTCCTCATGGTCATCTTGGACTCACAGTGACCATAGATATAGTGTTAATGTTCAGTTACTACTACCTCCCCAGGAGATGTACTTGCTTTTGCCCTCAGTGATGGTCAACCTTGCTTTTATAGGAAGTCATTCAGCTGCATAGTTAGTGGATTGCTGTAGCTTCATTATTATGGAGACTTAAGCTGGACAGATGTAAGGGGAGTGAGGAGATCTCATTTCCAGGGTATCAAAAATCATTGGCTTGTGCATGCATGCATGTGTGTGAGGAGAAGAGAAATTATGTGATTGCTCTTGGTGTTGGCAGCATATCATAAGATTTAGAATTTAAATGAATAATTAGTCCAGAGCACATGCACTGAAAGGGTATTTAGTATTTCTTTGACAATTTACTAATCTCTGGTCTCCCCCATCTTGGTGAAATGGTGCCTTCATGGACTTGGCTGTCACAGTCAGAAACCTGGAAGTCATCCTTAACAACTCTGTCCCTCAAGCTCACTCCACCAGAAGGCCTGCTGATCCTACTGTCTTCAACACATAGAAACCCCATTCCCATCACAGTGCCTGGAGTGCAGCTGCCCTGATCTCACTCAGCCACACAGCTAGCAGTTAAGGGGACTTCTCTCCTAGGCACTGAAACCCTGGGCTGGGGAAGCCCAGTGTGGGCCTGGGACCCCTCGCTCCTCTGGAGGGGACCTCCACAGCTGAGTTATCCCTTCTGATTTTTAATCGTCACACACGGGTGTAGGACTGGCCTATTCCTTGTTTCCACGCCTCCTACAAATCTCAAGGTGGCTTCTTCTATGTGTCCTTAGTTCTTAGTTTTAGGACTTCTGTTCAGCCTGACTTGAGGAAATTCTCAATGATGGTTGTTCTGTAGTTTAATTGTATTTTTGTTATGGTCCTGAGAGGAGGCGAGCACGGTGTTTACCTACTCCTCCATCTTGACCAGATGTTGGTGCCACTTTTCAATCTATGTTTTTTGTTAGTATTTTATTCTTAGTTGGTTTTCTGTTCACATTTATAAGTGAGGATCCAGATCAGTGTTTTTCAGACCTAAGGGTGCATTAAAAAAATATCTGGAGAGCATTTAAATACAGTTCCGCATTTCCTCTGTAAATGCTGATTCAGTTGGATTGGGGTGGGGCACAGCAATAGGTATTTAAAAAGAAAATATTTTACTATAATCCAGTTTCTTTTTTTATTTTTTATTGAGATAATTGACATATAATATTATGTTTCAGGTGTACAACATAATGATTTGATATTAGTATATATTGCAAAATTACCACCATTCTAAGTCACCATGCATAGTTATAAAATTGTTTCTTGTGATGAGAACTTTTGAGATGTACTCTCTTAGCAACTTTTGAATATGCAATACAGTATTATTAACTATAGTCACCATTGCTATATATTGCATCTCTGGGACTTGTTTATTTTATAACTGAAAGTTTGTACCTTTTGATCCCCTCCATTTATTTCACCTACCACCCCACCTCTGGCAACCTACCCACCTGTTTTCTGTATCTGTGAGTTTGTTTGTTTGTTTTTAGTTTCCACATGCTTCCACATGTAAGTGAGATCATATACTGTTTGTCTTTCTCTGTCTGACTTATTTTACTTAGCATAATGCCTTCATCCACATTGTCAAAAATGGCAAGATTTAATTCTTTTTTATAGCTGAGTAATAGTCCATTGCATACATATGCCACATTTTTTCTTTTTCCATTCACCCATTGATGGACACAGATTATTTCCACATTTTAGTTACTGTAAGTAATGCTGCAATGAACATGGGGGTGCATATATCTTTTTGAGTTAGTTTTCATTTTCTTTGGATAAATATCTGGAAGTAGAATTGCTGGATCATATGATACTTCTGTTTTTAATTTTTGAGGAACTTCCATATTGCTTTCCATAGTGGCTATACCACTTTACATTCTCACCAACATTGCACAAAGACTCCCTTTTCCCTACATCCTCACCAATCTTTGTTATTTCTTGTCTTTTTGATAATAGCCATGCTAACCAGTATGAGGTGATAGCTCATTGTGCTTTTGATTGGCATTTCCCTGATGATTTGTGATGTTGAGCATCTTTCATGTACCTGTTGGCCACTTGTATGTAAATTGGTATTTTTAAAAAGCTCCCCAGATGATTCTGATGTGCAACCAGAGTGGAAAATTTTGGTTGTGTGACCAGAGTGGTAACTGTAGCAGATTCCTTTAGCACAAGTAGGAGCTGTTTTTCTAGTAGTAAATTCACAGTATAGAAGCCCTGATCCTGTTAAGCTGCTGGAATATTCCTCCAGTGTTCTGGGTGTATGTGTGCCACTTTTTATAAAAGCTTCTAAACTTTTTTATTTCTAAAAATTGAGATATAATTTACATATAGCAAAACATGCAGATTTTAAATTTATAGTTAAGTAAGTTTTAACAAGTGTTTATACACATGTGAATACTGCATCAATCAATATGTAGAACAGTTTTGATAATCCAGAGAAGTCCCTCATGGTCCCTTCTTGTCAGTCTTCACCATCCAGAGGTAATCTCGATTCTGATTTCTACCACCATAAATTAATTTTGTTTTTTTCCTAGAACTTTATATAAACAGAAGCAAGATAATATATTCTTTTACATCTAGCTTCTTTGGCTCAACATGATTTTGAGATTCATCCATATTGTGTATATCAGAAATGTATTCTTTCTTTTGAATTGCTGAATAGTAGTCCACTGTATGAATACCACCATTTGTTCATCCATTCTCATGTTGATAGACATGTAGGATATGTCCAGGTTTGGACTGTTTTAAAATCAGGGATGTTTAGTTTGTATCTGTGCCATAACCCCCAGCATGCCACCCTGCTCCTCTTTTCCTGTCTAGCAGTGCTTGGAAACCGGGCATTTGTCCACAGTTAAGGGCTTGTTTACAGGAGCTTTTAACTAAGACCACCACAAAGAGAACAGAGAATAAAACTAAAGTGGGCTCGCCAAGCCCAGGACAGATGCCTCAGAAGTTAGCTCCTGGACACAGAATGGCAGGCCTACAAATTAACAGAAAGCTCCTTTTACAGGAAAAAAAAAAAAAAAAGAAAAACTAAGCAGTGAAAGACCTCAGGGTACCCAGTCAGGACCAAGACAGCCACTAACACATTGGGGCCAAATCACAGCAGTCGTTCGAGGTTACTCAGAATGCTGAGCACTGACTACTCCGAGAGTGGGGTGGGGTGTTTTCCTCACCCAAGCTGGTCCTGCAGCAGGTGTCACCTGCATGCCCATCTGGGCTCCCTTCTGCTGGGGCTTCTGCGATAAGGAGTGCCAGGATGACCTGCAGCACTTGCTCTGCGGCCCCTGACTGCTTTTCCAATATAGGCTACATAAACAAACAAACAAAAAACCCCACATTCTCTTGGCGCACATGGGTTGATACCTGGAAAAAAACTCCCCCTAGCCTCAAGTGGCTATCATACCTTCAGGTATTCAGTGTATCACCCAAGCGCACAAATGATGAATTTTGGGTTTGAGAGGCCCAGGATCTCTCTCTCTCTCTCTCTCTCTCTCTGACAGAATAGGACACAGCACCACCCTGCGGCGCCCCCCCCCCCAATCTCATTACTTATAAAGTACTTATAAAGTACATTTCCCTCTGTGCCACTACCACCCAAGGAGAATATGGCCTTTATCCCATTTCCTCGGGCACTGGTCCTTTATCCCACCTCTCCCCTGAATCTTGACACAGAGTTCAAGTAACTGAGTACAAATAGACTGAGGAAGTGTGGAGGAAGAAGTACAGTTATTCAGTTAGCTTTTGAACACACTTAGAGGATGGGAAATTGTGTGGACGCCGGAGACAAGGCCCTCATTAGGCAGTGGCAGGACCATCGAAGAGGGTGTCCTCTTCACCTGCCCCGTTATGAGGGCTTTCCAGTTCTAGAAGAATTTATGGCAGAACTCATGCTGTGAAAGTGAGTCTTTCATGGATGTTACACGGGCAAGCCTTGCTGGTGACTAAAAGGGTCCTCTGATGCTTGGCAGCAGACCCAGCCAGCAAACAATCCACTCCATTTACACCCCAGGCCCACTTCTCCCTTCCTTGCTCTGTTGTTATTCTGTTACCTTACTGCATCAGGTTCTTACCTGCTTATCTTTTGGCTTCTTTTCTTGTCCAGGTCTATTTTTTTCCTTCTCTTCACATTCCTTGCCCCCTTCAACAAACTTACTGGTTAAAAAACAAAACAAACACCAGACCTTCTAACTTTGCATTAGCTAACATTCCCTGCCAAGGCACTGACCCTGAGCACCTGCCAGAAGATATTTTTATTGCCTTTGGTTTCATTATAGATGATACAAATACATGGAATTGGATTTCTTTTTCCCAGGATTTTGATTGGTAGTTGTTTATTTCAACACCAGATGGTATGTTCTGATTAAAGTTATTTATGATCAGTTTGATTCTTAAAACCCTTTTTGATATTACTGGCTCACCTTGGACCATGAGTCTCATGTGACCCATAGTTAAGAGGAGATATAAACTGGAACTTTGAAAAAGTGACACCAAGCATGGGAACTGAAGCAATCATGGCCCCTCAGACTAATAATCTACTGGTCTTAAAATGACTTTTAGTTTGGGGGAATATATAATTTCCTTGAAATTGCTACTCTTAGAAAAAGCCACAGTTATTTTTTTCTGGGTTACTTATGTTGTCTTCAGTTCTAATTTTGATGTGAGAGCAAAGAACAGATTGTATCCAGCCCAAGTTACATTTATAACTTCAAACAATTGTTCTCTCATAGACTTCAGCAAAAAATTTATAGAGAAAAGACTTTTAAAAAGTCTTTCTGGAGTTCCCTGATGGTGTAGTGGCTTAAGGCTTCGGCGCTGGCGCTGTCAGTGCTGCGGCCTGGGTTCGATTCCCAGTCAGGGAGCTACCCACATACCAAAAAAAAAAAAAAAAAAGATGTAAAAAAAAAAAAAAAGTCTTCCTTCCTTTCCTCTCTAATTATAATTGACACTTTAAGCTAACACTAAGAAGCATGTTTGAACACACTCTTTGGGAAAGTAGCTAGTGTTTCCTATTCTTGGGTTTACAACTGCATGAAGGAGAATTAATTATTCCATTCTATGAAGTCTCTTATCAGTGAACATATAAGGCTCATGAGTATCAATTCCTGTACTAGGAACTGAAGATGATGAAAATTAACTAAAAATCATTGAGATCTAGAAAAAAGTAAGATCATGAATAATTGACACTCCTCTGGAATATAAATATTGGACTCACCATGGCAAGTGTAAACTTCATATTTGTGGAGTATTCCAGGGTGTTTGTAGATTACCACAGAGATATAGACAACTAAAGGAAGTTATTGCATTACCTTATCAAGGACATTTTAAGTTAACTTAAAATTACACCATGGAATGAAAAGATATGCCATGTTCTTGGTTTGGAAGACTTGATATTATAAAGATAACAATACTACCCAAAGCAATCTACAGATTCAATGCTATCTTCACCAAAATTCTGGCCTCCTCTATTGCAGAAATGGAAAAGTTGATCCTAAAATTCATATGGAATTGCAAGAGACTCTGAATAGTCAAAAACAGTCTTGAAAAATAAAGATAAAGCTGGAGATGTTTCCCAGTTTTTAAAAAGCTACAATAGTCAAAATAGTGTGGTACTGGCAAAAGGACAGACATATGAATCAATGGAATTGAGAGTCAAGAGTCCAGAAATAAATCCATACATCTAAGCAACTGATTTTTGACAAGGATGCCAAGACCATTTAATGGGGAAAGGACAATTTCTTCAACAAATGGTTCTGGGACAACTGGATATCGACATGCAAAAGAGTAAAGTTGGATCCCAGTCTCACACCATAGACTAAAATTAACTCAGCATGGATCAAAGACCTAATTGTAAGAGCCAAAACACTTAGAAGAAAACATAGGCTAAATATTCATGACCTTGGATTTGGTAGTGGATTCTTAGAAATGACATCAAAAGCACCAGCAACAACAAAAACAGCAAAAATAGATAAATTGGATTTCATCAAAGTTAAAAACTTTTGCACAGCAAAGGACACTATTAAGAAAGTGGAAAGACAATTTACAGAATGGGAGAAAATGATTTTCAAATCTGATAAGGACCCAGTATTCATAATACATTACAAAAGAAAAAGAAAAACAACCTCTTACAACTCAACAACAAAAGGCCAACAACCCTATTAAACTACAGGCAAAGACTTGATTCAACATTTCTCCATAGAAGATATACAAAGAGACAATAAACATGAAAAGATATTCAGCATATTGGTCATTAAGGAGATGCAAACCAGAACTTCAATGTGATACTACTTCACACCCACAAAGATGGCTATAATTTTAAAACACCCAAATAAACAAAATAAAAATGATGATAAGGGTAGAAAAGTTGGAACCCTCATGCTTTGCTGGTGAGAATGTAAAATGGTATAGTCGCTATGGAAAACAGTTTGGCAATTCCTCAAAAACTTAAAAATAGAATTACCATATGACTCAGCAGTTCTACTAGTCTGTAGTCAGGTATTTAAACAAATACTTGCTCACAGATGTTCATAGCAGCACTTTTCACAGTTGCCAAAAGAAATAATCCAAATGTCCATCAATGGATGGATGGATGAACAAAATGTGTTGTGTCCATACATTGGTGTATTTTTTTCAGCCATAAAAAGGAATGAAGTACTGATACGTGCTGCAATGTAGAAGAACCTCAAAACATCATGCTAAATAAAAGGTAGACACAAAAGGTCATATATTATATGATTGCATTTATATGAAGTATCTAGAAAGGTAAATCCATAGAAACAATAAAGCACATTGTGGTTGCCAGGGACTGGAGCAGGGGGAATGGTAGTGACTGCTTAATGAGGTCAAGGTTTTATTTTGGGGTGAATAAAATATTTTGGAACTAGGTAGAGGTGACAGTCACACAACATTGTGAATGTACCAAATGCCACTGAACTGTATACTTTAAAATGATTCATTCTGTTCTGTGAATTTTACCTCAATTTTTAAAAATGACATCATATAGTTTTTGTGATCTCATAAATAACTGTGGCTTTGCTGTCGTAGTTACCTTGTGACTGTTGGAACCCATGCGCTTTGTAGCATTAGTACATTGGGAAAGTTCCTTCTACCTGTGGACAGAAAAACTTGAAGATGGAGGATCCCAAGTGGGTTTCTTTCTAAAATAACAATTAACGAATATAGTTTTGCTTTTTCATTTTTATATTGTAGAAAGTGGTAAAACTTCTACCTTAAATGGGCCCTGAGTTGTTTTAAAATATGACCTAGACTGATATTGGTTACTTCCTTTTAATTTGAAAAAGCCTGTTTTAAATAACTTCATATTCTTTGGAGGTGGAACAGCTTTTGGCTTTATGAAAATTAAAGAGTAATTTTTAAAGAATCTAAGATATACATATGGAATTAGTAAGATTTTTCTGATGGTTTGCTATGCTACACTGCTAGAGAGTTTTGTGACACTTTCTTTTTTTTAATTTTTTGAGGTTTATTTTTTATTTTAGTTTTTGGGGGGTTTTAATATAGTTTATTGTATGATAATATTTAAATTTTAATAATCATGTGCTTAACAATCATATCTCAGAAGCCATCAAGAACTGGCTCCAGCACACCACTATAACTATAACTATAACTATAACTATAACTATAACTATATATATATATATATATATATATATATATAAACTACATAAATATAAATATATTATACTAGTTAATCAAGACTTAAACTTACATGTATCTTCATGACAGTAAAATCCGTATTTTAAATATTCATCTAAATACATCCTATGTTTTTTAAAAATTTTATTGGTTGCTATATTTTCTTTTTTTATTTCATTGTTAGACTTATTGGGGTTAGCAAGACATTGGTTAGCAAGAATTACATAGGTTCCAGGTGTACAGTTCTACAGTGCATCATCAACTTGTTGCATTATAAGTTCACCACCCAGTTGTGACACTTTCTAAAACCATCACAAGTGCTTTTATTGACAGTGGAATTGGTGTCAGGAATAAAAAAAATTCTGTTTTTCAGATCAATCAAGCAGAGTTTGTGCAAAAACTAAAAATCTTAGTTTCTAATTTTTATCTTAAATTTTTAAGTGGCAGAGAGTTAAAAGGTAAGCCTTTCAGTAAAGTATTAATTAGGAAAATTTCCAAAAAGAGCTCATTTTACTAGACTTTGAGCTACTATGCCATGACAGCAGTAGAAGAAAGTGAACTAGGTGAATGAGACTGCAGCTCATCGCAAGATTAGACTTGCCCGGAGCCTCTGGGTACGAACAGCAGCATTGTACATTTCCTTGCACAATTTACTTAACCTTTCGGTGCCTTAGATCCTCATCTAGGCAATTAGAATGAATCCACCTCACAAGGTCGTTATAAAGATTGAATTAGTTAACGTACGTAGTTAAAGGTCTTCGAACAATGCTTGACAGAGTCAAAAGCTGGCTATGTATATGTTAAAGATATAGGAGTGATGTGAAAGATAACTTTGATGAGGAGGGCTTTTTGCGGGGCAGACTTACTTCCATTCACCGACACTCTTAGCCATGGCCCTTTCCAGTGTACGGACGCACTGTTCTGTTTGAAGACCGTCTGGTATACTCTGTAGGGCCATTTTACTGTTAGTGGGCATTTCAACTAAATAGAATGCTTTGGGAAGGAAGTAAAGAACTCAAAAGCAGTGGTGTTTTGACTGTTTCACAGGTAGTTTTAAGATCAAATGAAGCATCTCTGATAGTTTGTTGAAAACATAGTTACTGTCTCATTCATTCATCACTGCCACTGGGCAGAAGGGGATGACATATAGGGGTAAGGGTTGAAGACAGAGATGATGATAACATAGTTCTTTGGCCTGAAACTCACAGCCTAGGCCATTTTTGGTACCTCTACATTCCATGCCAGGGAAACCCCAGGGCTATGAATGGAAGAGCATCAGAAAACAGCACATCCTTAACGGTGTGCATCTTTGAAGTTGTAAGGCTACAATACACATCAGTTAATTTGTCATTTCTGCTAAGCCATTGCACCTTTAGCTAGGAGTGAGAGATGGAAACTTTTGGTGGAAAGAGTGTTAAAAGATTTTAATGAACTGTCTTGTTCTGATCTATTATCAGACATAATTGAGTTTGCCTTGTTTCCATTTATATTTTTCAGTTTCTACTAGTGTTTTTAATAGTTTTAAATTGTTAGTTTGTATTTTAATGACCTCTTTTTACTCTCCCCACCCCCTTGGTTTTTCTGTTTGTGAATATAGTTCTGGTGAAAATGAATTAGGAAAGGAGATTGATGAGATTGAATAATTCAACTTCCTAGAATATACTTTACTCTTTTGTAATTAAGTGATGCTATGCTGCTTTTTTTTATAGGACTGAATTGCAACTGCAGAAGCAACAAGTAAACCTTTACAGATAAGATGCATACAGGGTTGTATAAATTGAAGAGAGAAATGAGAAACCAATGAAGCAGGAAAAAGTATGTTTCCCAGGTAAATAGCCTGCTTCTAAAGTTTAGCAAGTTTCTTGCCATAACAATGACCATATCTTCATAATGCCTAACTCCTTATAGCTATATTGAGTCTTTGTATTGCTGTTAAACATTCTTTATTTTTCTCCTCTTCCAGTTTTCATTGCTGAGCTCTTTGCTGAAATGATTCTTTCTTGGATTAATCTAAAAATTTGTATGACATATGCAATTAGGTGATTTCTTATATCACTTGACAGGAATCTGTTATATCTTAGCTTGACCGTTGGGTATTATAAAAGTAGAATTGTGTGTTGTATCTCTGTGATGTACAGGTTTAGTACAAGGTCAACTTTTAGTCTGAGTGCAACACTTATACTTCTGCTTAATTAAATGACCAACTTGAAAAACTAGAACACTAATTTGAATATCACTTTACACTTATTTGAATATCAATTTCCCAAGCTATATTCTACAAGGTATGTGGCACTGCCCTCAGGAGTAGGAAACATTTTTCAGTGCTAAATTTAATACTAAAAACAAAGCAAACTGGCAACTAATTAATGTAAATAGACATAGTCTTCACTTGATGAAATAAATGTGCCCTAGTAAAGTTTTATTTATTTGATTTGGGAATCAATTTATCCTGTTTGTCAACCATTCGCAAGCTTGGGGGTGTTTCGGTTGTTGTTATAGTTTTTTAAATAAAGAAACTCTATTACATTACTTTTCATTATAAAATTAAGAGCCTTTCTCCAGTATGCAGAGTAGAAAATTTTTGGAAAGAAAGGGAAAGAAATGGAGTCAGAGTCATCAGTGGTATATAGTGCTGGAATTGCTGTGCACAGCATCCCGTTGTAGATCTGGCAACATCGCTCCTTGTCCACAAGCCTGGGGCTGCCCAGCCATGGGCATTTTCCTGCAACTGTAGCTTCTGGAACTTCCTGCCTCTTGGTGGATTGCAGCAGGGCTGCTTACTGTTGGATATATGATATATTCCAGCTTGCTCATTCTTTTAAGTCATCAGGTTGAGTAAAAACTATTTAGTGGCCTTATATATCAATCCTCTAAACTAGAAATGGCATAAGGCAAGTTTATATACAAGTAAGCTTGTACACATATTTTCTAGAGTTCATCTTCACACTGACTCCTACCTCAAAACTCCTCCCACATAGCCACATGGTTCCTGCCCTCCTCCTCCTCCAGGTTTCTGCTGTGAGGGCAAAGTTAATGGGAAGGGCAAAGCCAAATTGGAATCACCAGGAATTTTCTGGTCGCATCAGCCTCTGTATGTACTACCTGGCAGCACTGAGCCATCTTACCTAGCTCCCCCTTCACTCCTACCTATTAAGTATGATTTCCACCCCCCCCCCTACACATTGCGCTTCTTCTGTTTTTACCTTTAGGGTCTTTTAAAATTAATCTTTCACTTTTCAAGGCACATACCACTTGACTCAGCAATTGCATTTCTAGGAATTTATCTCACATATACCTCACACAAGTATATGCAGGTAATCCTGTACCACCTCAGCCTCATTAAACTCTCATGCATACTTTCTGTCTCAAAAGCACTTGGACCGAAAATTATCTCTTGCTGCCATCATTTTATTTGGGCCACAGGCCGTGCCACCCTCTAATAACTTGGGCAACTGCTTGACTCTTTGCCTGAACTGCAGTGGACTGGAGACATTTGCTCAGTAGCTAACTACATTCCCTTTCAGGTTACTGTTTTTGAATTCCTGTTCCCTTAAAGCAAACTTTCTCTTCCCATTTGTGAATATCATGAATGGTTACACTTTTTACACTGGTTTTTGCTTTCCGACATCTAATTCCTTCCTTTTTTAAAAAAGTTCCTCTACGGTTTAAAATTTTTTTTGGTTGGTTGTTTCTCAGGATTGTTTGTTGCATGTTTAGTTATTGTTTTTTGACTATATGTGAAGCAATGCTGTGCTCTGTTCTTTTTCTCAGTCTACACATTTCGTATGCAGTGGTTTGGGTACATTTTCTAACTTCATCATATCTTGCAAACAAACTATTGTTGGATTTTTGTCTTCTCAACTAATCTTGAAGATTCTATAATTTAAATGTGAATTTATCCTCTTTATGGTTGATAGCGCATTTAAGTTTTCTGTGTATAATTTCTTAATTTTTATATTGCATGTCTCTTTTCTGTTATGCCTTCTGTTTTATGAAATCTTTTTCTTTTCACTTTTAAACAGATTTTTAAAGGTGAACAAACTTTTGAATTCTCTTACTGCTAAAAATAACATTTGTTTCTGTATTTATTTACTATCATTAAAGCAAAACTAGGACGTTTACTTCCATATAAAGGAACTCAGTTTCTCCTTGTTTTAGCATTCTCTCTTCCTGTTCCTTATTTACCCCCATTAATTTTTTTTCTTTCATATTTTACATTTGTTCGATGGGGTGTACTAATTCTTTTGGGCTTCAGCCTGTTATTCATAAGTATTTTGTTATTTTTGATGCAGTTAACAGCCACCAAGGCTTACTTGGAGCTGGATGAACACTGCTAGGTGCAAGGGATACAAAGATAAAGGCAATTCTGTCCCTGCCTTCAAGGTCCCCTTTCTGGTTGAGGAGGTGTCATGCATGCACCTCAACAGTGGTGAGAGATGTGATGTATCTGGTGTCCTGGAGACATGGAGGGAGTGGGTGATGTTTGTTGACTCAGCGAAGACATCTGGGAGTTCAGCGTTACTGTATCAGTTGGGCTTTCCAAGGTAATGGAAAAAGTGAAAGGGCAAAAGCCTGAAAGTGGCCAAGTTCATCAAAGGCTGAAGGTATCCAAGAGGCTAAAGATGAGACTGGATAAAGGAATGTTGAGGCCAGATGGAGAAGCATCTTGAGTGCCTGGCCAACAAGTTCCAGTTTGTGGCTGCACCACAAAGGCTTTAATGCAGGCGAGTGCCATGCTCCAGTTTATTTTTAGGATGATGACCCTGTCTTCCATGTGAAGCACAACTGCAGGGAAGAAGTGAGTTATCCAGGTGAGAGATGATGGGAACTTAAGCAAGGTAGTAGCAATAGTGATGGAGAAGAGAAGATGAGGTGTTTTGAGGCAGAATCTAAAAATACTAGTGTCTGACTCAGGTGAGATTTGGAATTAGAGGATGACTCAGAGAGTTTTTTTGTTTGTCTTGGGGAGATGATAATAGATAGTGGAAATATTGACCAACTTACGGAGTCCAGTAAAGTATGTGAAGGGAGTAGCAGAGACTGATTTGGAGAGAGGCAGAGGACAGTTTATTTTAGGACTTGTTGAATTTAAGAAACCTTCAAGACGTAGAAAAACATATCTAGGAGCAGTTGGCAATATGGGTCAGAAACTCAGGTGAGATGTAGGGGCTGGAGATAAAGGTGTGAGGCACACTTGCTCAAAGGAGGATGTTAAAGCCCTTAGCACAGATATAAAAGTCCCCACCCCTATCCCAGGTAGAGCGTGTGGACAGAAAATCAAAGGGCTCACATGGCCTCTTGGCAAAGACCAGTCTTTATGTGTCAGAGATCAAAAAGCACTGAGCACTGTAACATATGCCCAGTATGAGATGTCAAGAGTGTTTTCAGATGGTTTATTTTTTCAATAGCCCTGTGAATGGAAATTATTACTACACTACTTTGTGGGTCAGGAAACTAAGGTTCCAAGGCCTTGTTACCAAGCTGTAAGTGGGATTGCAAGCCAGGCCTGGATGCATGTCGACGCTAGAGGAAGAGGTAGGGGAGAAGCAGGACAGAGTGGTATGGAAGAGATGACTGCCTACAAGGAGCAGTGGCCAGCAGTGGCCATTCACCCAGAGGTCCAATAGGATAAGGAGAAGTTAAGCCACTGGTTTTCTCAGCTAGAAAACTGATAGTGATCCCAGCATGCTCAGTTCCACTGAGTACCCGTCAGCTCGCACTCAAGTCAGAGAAGCTGAGGAAAGCCGACAGGAGCTATTGACCGAGGCTCTCGGAGACAGTGGTTCTCGAAGACAGCTTGGTGGTAGAGGAATGACTGAGGCACCAGGTCTGGGGAGGTGGCATCATTTTGTTTTTACAGATGGCAGCTTGAAGTAGTCTGATTTGCTCATCTTTTTTTCTTTGAGGTCTTATATCTTAGTCTTGTCTTGACTCTGGACTTCTGTAACTAAAAAGAAAAAAAATCAAAAGTAACTCTGATGGATTCCCTTTCACATAATCTGCTTGTTTAATTGGAGTTCTTTTTTTTTTTTCCTCCTTTTTTCCTTCTATACATTGTTTTCAGATGTTTCTAGGCAGCCCTCTTTGATTGCTAAATATGTGTGAGACCTGAAAGCTCCTCCTTGTTTCTTCTCTTAGGTCTTTTCATTCTGGAAGTTGTTTTCTTCTGTCATTTCAATCTTTTGTTCAATTCAGACTCCTCCAAAACTCTAATTCATAAACTGTTTCTCCTCCGGGTGATAATTTGTTCTTGCATTCTTTGACCATAGGAGAGTGTGTTGCTAAGAGCATGCACTCTGCAACTAGACTGAGTTTAAATCCTGGCTCTGCCAGCTGCTAGCTGAGTGACCTTGGGCAAGTTATCTAGCTACTTTGTGCCTCAGTTTCCTCTTCTGTAAACTGTAAGCAATAACAATACCTATTAGCAAGGGTTGTAATGAGGGTTAAATGAACTACTGCATGTGAAGAGCTTAGAATGAACAGTATCCAGTGCATGTGCTCCACTACTGTTAGCTGTTCTTGTTGTTCTGGGGGGAAGTAGTAGGAGATGATGTTTTCCTGATTGCCATTTGAACCACACAAATAAATGATCATTTTACAGACTGTTGGCACTTTATTTGGTAAACTAGAAATAGGCAAATCCTGGGAACCAGGTAGCACTCCCTCAAGTTTTTAAGCAGTCCAACAATGAACAGTTTTAACCTTGGTCCACATGTGGCATCATGTTTCAGATGTCCACTGTGTGACTTCACCTTCTCCATGGCAGTATTCAATTGATTTTTCTTAAACACAGGCCATAAATTTTTTTATTTCTACCTTACTAAATAGTTCTTCCAAAAAATATTTAATTTTGCTCATCCCATCTGCAAATAACAGATGCTGGTGAATCAGCACTCAAAATTAAATAACTCGTCTGAAATCCATGGTAGACTTGAGATTTCATTAATGAATCCCATGGCATCTGACTCCAGTGATACTAAAAGAAAAAAAAAGGTTCACTGGACTACATATACATCAGACTAGCTGTAGTCCTATCATTGTTCAGGCTACTATAATAAAATACCATAGACTGGGAGGCTTATAAGTAACAGAAGTTTATTTCTCACAGTTCTGGTAGCTGCAAGTTGAGATCAGGGAGCCAACCCAGTTAGGTTCTGATGAGGGCCCTCTTCTGGGTTGCAGACAGCCTTGTTCTTGCTGTGTCCTCACATGGTAGGGGTCCCTTTTATAAGGGCACCAACCTCATTTATGAGGGCATTACCCTTATGACCTAATAACCTCCCAAAGGCCCCACCTCCAAACTCCATCACATTAGGGATTAGAACTTCATGAATTTGAGGGCATGGGGACACAAACAGTCTATTACAATTTCTAAAAGTGTGGTCATGAGCTCGCCACAATTTTTTTTGACAATAAAGATGTGCTGTATTTATAAGCAGAAGAAAAATAAAACTCAATGAACAAACAAAAAGTAGTAACAAAGTGCTTACAAGACAGAAATATGATTTCTCCAGAAATCATAACACCTAACCTCTTGGAGTTTTTAAGGAGAGTGAGAAAGCATGAGACTGAGGGAACCAGTAATCTCTTTTAAAACCTCTGACAGAATTTGCGTAGTTTAAAATAAATTCCTTCAACCTAATTTATTAACCGTAAAGTAAAGAAAAGGTAGTAAATTTACCATGGAGAAACCAGCTTAACCAAGTGGTCAAGGTTTACATCACTGGTAATAAGACAGAGCAACATTACGAACCCCATGGTATGATGTACTATTTTTGCCCAAAATACATAACCTCTGTGTCATCATGAGAAAACCCAAATCAAGGGACATCATACCAAAATAACTGATTAGTACTCTTAAAAGGTATCAAGACATGAATGACAAGGAAAGACTGAGAAATTATAACGGACTGTAAGATACTAAGAAATAATGACTAAATAGAATGGGGATCCTGGATAGGCTCCTGGAACAGAAAAAGGACATGAGTAGAAAACACTGGTGAAATCTGAGTAAGATCTTTCTTCGGTTTAGTTAATAGTATTGTACCAGTGTTAATGTCCTGGTTCTCTTCAGTGTACTGTAGTTACCTAAGATGTTAACATTGGGGAAGCTGGGTCAGGGATATATGGAAACACTCTGTACTATTTTGCAACTTTTTTGTAAGTCTAAAATTAGCTAACAATTTAAAACCTGTTAAAAAAGAAAGCTTTGACAAGGTCGCATACAAACGTTTTCTGTTCTCTCTCTTTCATTTTTCTTTCAAGTCATAAACCATTGTGGGTTAGAGAAACTCTTTGGTCCTGTTTAGAAACTGGCTTGAGAATAGGAAAGAAAACTTAGAGTTAACTCTCCTCCTTCGAGTGGTAAGTGTTAATGATGGCCTTCTATGGTCCTGCTCATTTCCTCAGATGTTGAGTTTCTTAGACCTTTCTGAAAGGTACAGCAGTGAAAAGCTGTGTTGATGGGAGATATTTTTTGAAATTTTTATGAGGCCAAGTGGGCAGAAAATAAGTCAATGCAAGATACTGCACTTAAGTTAAAAAAAAATTCCAGCTCAGAACTTCTACAGAGTCATGGGTCCAAGGATATCACTTAGTACCTGGAACTTGCTGAAGAGTTTGCTGTTGAGGCCAGAATAGCCTGAAAACTGGTGCACATCCATGCAGAGGTGACCAGACCCCAGCAGTCCTCTGGAGGCATATGTAGATAAAGGTCCCTTCTTGGTCATTAGGGAGCAGCCACAGTAAAGCCCTAAAACCAGAAAAATCTTAAAAGCAAAGGTTTTAGAATATGTCCAAATGGAGAATGTTGCACAGGGACAGCAAATTGGGAGTCTGCATGGTGTCTGGGAGGATTTGGAGGGTAGCATTCAGTACACCTCGCTCTGTCCAGAGGAGGGGAGAGGCCGCACTGGCCTGGGGTGGACGTTCTGGTTGCTGCAAAGCTGGGCTTGTTACCTCTGCAGACTGAAAACCTTCTTAGAAGCTCTGAAGTTGTTTCTTAGTCAGCAACCTAATTAGGGTTTATGTTTTTAAATGCAAATGCCCTGATGTTAGGAAAGGACCGCTCTGGCTAAATGACAGAAACAATAAGGCTCTTGGAAAACTATACCTTCTCTAAAATGGGGTCAAAAATCTAGTGTGTTTCCATTGAATTTGGTTGGTATTGAAGCAATTCTGCTCCACCAATTAAGAATTTCAGTGGAGTTCTTTGATGGTAGTGGCTTAAGGCTTTGGCGCTGGTGCTGTACAGCACTGCGGCCTGGGTTCGATTCCCAGCCAGGGAGCTACACACATACCAAAAAGCAAAAAAAAAAATAAAAAATAAAATAAAATAAAATAAAGACCAATCTTAAAAAAAAAAAAAAAAAAAAAAAAAAAAAAAAAAAAAAAAAAAAAAAAAAAATAAAAAAAAAACCAATCTTAAAAAAAAAAAAAAAAAAAAGAATAATCTCAGTAAACTAAAAACGTCATATTTCTGAACTTACAAACCTGGGGACTAGACCATTTAATTATTCAGTTGACAAATCTTTTGATGAGCACCCATCACATTCCAGGCACTGTATTAGGTCCTGAGAATACAGTAGTGACCACAATGGTCATGGTCCTGCCCTCATGGAGCTTGCAGCCAAGAGATTGTTCCTCTGAGCATGAATCTGCCGGCCCACCTTCCTCACTTGGAAGTGCCTCCCCAAAAGGCTTGGTTTACACCAAGATGAAAATTTGCCTGTATATAATGCTAAAACTTTTAAACCTCACCATGTTTATTTTATGTCATTGTAATTTCCTTCCAACAATGC
The DNA here is from genome assembly GCA_004026885.1 of Lyroderma lyra. Classification (NCBI taxonomy): domain Eukaryota; kingdom Metazoa; phylum Chordata; class Mammalia; order Chiroptera; family Megadermatidae; genus Lyroderma; species Lyroderma lyra. The sequence goes on from PVJL010004542.1 coordinate 22,196, forward strand.
TGAAAAGGTATTTTCACATGTCCTTCATATGCTTAATTTACATCATTTTGAAGCAGCATTTGGTGCTTTTCATCATAAAACCTGCCCCTCTCTCTCCTGGCCACTCTCCTCAGGCTCTGACGTTGAAGACATTTTGGCAAGGCTCAGTGGGTTTGCTCAGTGCCTACGGCACTCAGAAATGTGTGTACCCAGGCATAGCAAGCTGTGAGAGATGCATTGTGGCCAGCTGGCAGCTTCCAGAGAGAGCCAACTCTTTTCTGCTGCTGTGTGGATGTTTCTCCCTTCCTGAATTTAATCTCCTGGGTCAGATTCCAAGTTGAACCTCAAAGCAGTGAACCAACTACAGTGGTGTGGGCTCGATTCCACAACACGTTAGCAAGCTCTTCCCTGGTCTTCCCTCCAGAGGCTGTGGGTCTTCTTGTTGAGTAGAGCTATGTCCTCATGCCTTGAGTTGGTAAAATGGTTATGGTGATGAATTTTTAGTTACTCTGTATAGTGAGTGCAGTGGATAAATGATGAGCAGTATTTGTTGTTTATTAGATAGAAAAAATCAAGGGATAAGTTATTGGTTGACAATAATTTGGAAGACTCGGCTCTACCAACCCAGTGGAGTGTATGAATCCTTTTTTTCCAAGTAGTTTCGCAGAACAAAATCTATATTCATCAGCGGAGCTTTCCACCATCTCACCATGATCCCTTTCCGGCCACAAATCTAACCTGCCCCTGCCTACCTTTTATTTAGCTCAAGTAGGCTGGCTGTACGTCATACTTTCACATTACCAAGCTTTTTCTTCCCCTTCTCTGCCTCCAGGTCCCCATATCATCAGATGTTATTTACCCTCTTGAAACCTTCTTTGGTCTTCCTCTGTCATTATTACCAGTCTATTTTTTCTGCCAGCCCGAGCCCATTGTCGCACATTCTCATGGCACACATTACATGCCACTTTGTGATGCTTCTGTTGACATGGCTTTCTCCTGTCCTGGATAATCTCCTTGAGGTGTCAGGGACTTACGCATTCATCTTCAGGTCCTCTGAGTATTTAGCATAGTAAATATGTGAACATTGATTGAATGTTTACACTGTTCCAGCCATTGTCTAAGCATTTTTTTTTTTTTATGTATTAACATGTTTACCACATTATAATAACCCCATGAGAGAGAGAGAGGCACTTATCACCCCCTGCTTTTATTTTACAGACAAGGAAACTGAGGTACAGAAAGGGTGAGAATTTTGCACACAGGTACAAAATGGTGGAGTTGAGATTTGAACCCCAACAATCAGTTAGGAGGCAGGGCTTCTACCAAGTACTTGATACTGGAATAATATGCTATAATGCCCGTGCTCTTTACTGAGTGCTATACTGGCATAGCAATAGATAGTGTTTATTGTGTGGCAGGAACTGGGCTAATCCTCACAAAAATCCCCCAAGGCACGCACAGTTGTTATTCCATAAATGAGGAAACTGAGATCCCAAGGGCTGGAGGTTAAGCAACTTGTACTAGTCAGTACTACAGTGTAAGTGTTCACAGGTAAGGGAACAAGGCATGCGTAACACCAGGAGAGGGTGTGGGAAGACAGCTATCACGTATTGAGTGCCTTCCTTTTTTTTTTTTTTTTTTTTTCTGTAGGATAGTCTTCCCTAAAATTTTATTATGAAAAATTTCAAACATGCTGCAAAGTTGAAAGAATTTTACAGTAAGTTGTCATACACCCATTACCAGGTTTTGACTATTAACATTTTACTCTATGTGCTTCCTATTTCTCTATCTCGCTGTCTGTTCATCATATTTTTAAAATGTATTCCCCCTCAGTACTTCAGCATACATATCACTAAGTAGAGGTCACTATTAGTTTTATAGGGTTTGTTTTTTTTTTTGAGGTAAGATTCGTACATTTATAGGTATCTTTGCAGTTAAATTTTAATTGTACCTTTACTAAGTTTTGACAAATGTGTACACCTGTGTAACCCAAAATCCTACCAAGATATCATTACCCAGAAAGTTACCTCATGTCCCTTCTTAGTAAACACCCACCCCTACTTCCCAGAGGCGTGTCTACTATTTTCATGTTGAGTATTTATATTTTTTTTGTTGTTGTTCCAAAAGAATTTAAGGTGATTCATTCAGATCCGTAAAATACAGCAATAAAACATAAATAAGAAGTAGGTGGAGAAAATAAACTAAGTTAGGAACGTTAAATGGAGCCAGGAGAGCACCTATGATATGCCAGGCACCTTTATAAGTAATATATTACTTAATCCTCACAAGAGCTTTGAAAAATGGAGAGGCTGTACAACTGTGTAGGTAATAAGTAATAGGGGCGTGCTCTGACTCCAAAGTCTATGCTCTTTCTACTCTAGCACCCAAAAAGCAAGGCAACAGGTAAAATAGCTTATTTTGAAAGTTAACATGGTCTCAATTAATATTTGCTCAAATATTTTTAGAATTGTGTTGCTTCACTGTTGTTGATATTTTAGCTGTGGGAGATGACAAAGATAGGGGCACTAAATTTGTCCTGTACTATTTGGGCTTCAAGGACAAGGTTGGCTTTGGGTTATCTCATGTGACCCTAGAAATGAGATTCTATGTCCTCAGTAAGAGAAAAAGCAAACTTTTCCAGAATTGGTGATAAAAATGGAAAGTCTTGAAATGGCCCCATTGACTGTTAAATAGGGCCGTAGCAACATCAACAAGGAAACATCTTGTACATGAAAGAATCTTGGTCAGAGCTTTCAATTTTGACTTTAACAAGGTTCATTTGTTATAAGATCTAATAGGGGATCTTAGAAATCATTGCATCTGCTACCCTCTGCATTGTATGTTGAATCTGTTTTATATTAATAGACTGAATATACTAAAGAAAAAAAGGGCAAGGAAGAATTGAATAGTACATTGAGATTTCTTACTTGAAATGCTAGAAAAAAGATTGGGCCTATTGTAATAGGAAGGTTCTCACAGGGCTCAGGATAAAGTTAGGGAGAGACGTCAAAAAAGAAAGGAAGGTAGAAAAGTGTTGAAGTCATACTGACTTGGGAATATAAAAAAGAAGAATTTCCTTTCTGGACTGCAGCTTCCAACACGGTGGGATGATGTTTGTGTCAGGCTCTGTCGGGCTGCGAGCACCAAGACCTGTCATGTGGTCTTGGATGATGGTGTGAGGAAATATAGGAAACAGCTCAATGGGCAGATCGGTGGAAACCTAGAGCAGTGACTCTGGAGACCACTGGAAGTGAGGCAGGTGTCCAACAGTCCTATTCTGTCCCACTCCCATGTCTGCTTCCTCACTACTCCCTGCCCCCATTCCCTAAATACCATGCCCAAAGCTTGCAAAGCACACATTTTCTGCATCTTCCAGGCCCTCTACCTGTGTCTCTGGTCCTCTGAGGTGGATGGCCAAGTAGAAAGGTCACCAATAGAAAGATCCATGTTAATGGTAGGTACCAATGACAAATGTGGTTTCTCCTCCCTGGGCAGCAACAGTTATCTTTAATAGACTGCATTAATGGAGGAGAATTGTTTATAAATTATATTGTTTTCTGATTACAAAAGCCATTCATTCTTATGGTGGATGATCTGGAAAATATAGGAAAGCATAATGAAGATAATTGAGATTCCTGTTAAGTGATATCTTGACAGCATTCTTTTTAAGCATTTGCTTAAAAATTGTTTACATACAGTTGAAACTATTCTATATACACATTTTATATATTGCTTTGGAAATACTTATTTAATTATCATATCTTATAAAATTTAATATTCTAAATACTTTCCTGTATCATTAAAATTATTCGTAAGCCTGATTTTAACCTATTCTACCTATTGTATGGACAGTATTCTTTTCTGTCTACCTATTTCAGTGAATTTGAAGTGAGTTTCTTGTGAACAGTAAATATATAATTGGGTTGTGTTTTTATCCACTCTGCCGATCTCTACTTCTTAATTGGTGTATTTAGACCATTTACATTTCAGGTAATTATCGATATATTAGGGCTTTAATCTGTCACTTTATTATTTATTTAGTTTCCTGTTTTTCTTTTCTTGCCTTTGTCTAGATTACTCGAACATTTTTTAGCATTTTATCTTGACTCATTTGTTGTGTTTTTAAGTGTATCTGTGTCATTTTCTTGGTGGTTTCTGTGGGTATTACAGTATACATAGTTGACTTATAACAGTCTTACTGTTACCAATATTTTACACTTTGAGTAAAATGTGGAAATCTTACTTTCATCTAGGTGACCCTTTACCTCCCTGTTCCCTGCTTTTAAATATAATTATCAGATTGAGTTACAATTTTTTCAGTGATTAAATATGATTTATAAAACTCATGTGGTAAGATTATCTACTGAATGTATTTATCATATTCTTTTTCTGTTCTTTATTCCTTCCTGTTAATTCCAAGATTTCTTCTTTTATGATTTTCTTTTTACTTGAGGAACTTCCTTTAACCATTCTTTAAGAGTAGATCTTCTAGTGGTATGTTCTTTTAGTTTCCCTTAGTCTGAGAATGTTTTTTCCTGTCCAGTCTTGAAGTATAGTTTCCCAAGATAGAGAATTCATAGTTGACAGTTATTTTCTTGTGGCACTGAAAATGCTGTGCTACTTCCTTCTTGACTCCATGGTTTTAAATGAGAAGTCTGTTGTCATTTGAATTGGTGTTTCTTACAGGCAATGTGTTTTTCTCTGCTTCCAAGGGTTTTTCTTTGTCTTTAATTATTAGAAATTTATTTATCTGGCGTGTTGGCATGGATTTCTTTGGATTTACCCTATTTGAGGTCCCTATTCTTCTTGAATCTGTTGGTATGTGTGACTTGGAAATTCTCAGCCATTATTTTTCTGAATACTCTTTTAGCCCTTCTCTTTCTGCTCTTCTTCTGAGTCTCTGTGATGATGTGAACATTGGATCTTTTGTCATCGTCCCACAAGTGCCTGATGCTCTATTAATTTATTTTCAGTGTACTCTCTTTTGTTCATATTGGATAACTTCTATTGATCTGTCTTCAAGTTCACTGATTCTAGCCTCTGTCATCTCCCATCTAGCAAGTGTTTATTTCTATTATTGTATCTTTTAGTTCTATGATTTCACTTCTTTTTAGTAACTTTTATTTCTTTGATGAGATTTTCTGTTTTTTTTTTTTCATTTGTTTCAAGAGAATTTCAAAGTGCTTGTTCCAACATTTTTATGATGACTGCTTTAAATCCTTTGTAATCTAATTTCAACTTCACATTCATTCTGATGTTGGTATCAGATGATTATCTTTTTTCATCAAGTCATGGTTTTCCTGATTCTTGGAATGGTGGATGATTTTCAATTCTTTTCTGGACATTTTGTCTATTATGTTAGGACATTCTGGGTCCTATGTAATTTTTCTTTTTTGTTTTTTACTAGGAAGTCACTCAGATTGGGGTTAGCACTCATTTTGGATCTACTTTTGTGGGCTGTGGTCCCACTGACAGTTTACTTTTCAGAGCCTTTGCTGTTACCTGTTTTGGTCTGCTTGATTTATCTGGTGCAGCTGTCTGGTGCCTCTAGGTAGGAGAAAGGACTCTCCATCCTGCTGGGGTGAAGGATACTTTCTGGGGACCTTGCAGGGAGGAAGAATGCTTTCCTAGCCTGTTTTATTGTCCTCCTTGTTGGTTCTGTGACTGGCTTGGTATTGTTAACTAAACTCCCATTCTGTCATGGAGAAGGATATGCCTACCTGGATTGCCTTCTGTTGCTAGACCAGGTCTTGGGAAACATTGGGTCTACTCCACCTTCTTCAGTTGGATGGAGGTGGGGATCATAAGATGCCCTGCTGCTTTGTTGTCCCTTATCGGTTTGCCTTCCTTTTTCCACCTTTCAGACTTCTCTTTTGGTTTCCTCTTATGTTATTTCCAGGGCTTATAGTTGTACTTAGCAAGGAGGCTGGAGGAGATGTAACTTATGCCATCTTGTCTGGACTATAACAGTGTTCTATTTAACCATTTGTCTTTTGGATGGTTAAGTTGTCTTAAAATATTGAGAACTGTGGACATCATGACAGGGCCTTCCAACAGCCTCAGAGTCTGAAAGGCTTCCTTACTCCACAGACCCATGGGCCTGGGCCTGGGCGGCTGCCCACTCTAGTCTATTACTCATCTGTCTTCTGCTTGCTTGGCTGGTGATGTCAATTCTTCACGTCTGCTTTAAAGGCGGGCATTTGTTGCTGTTGTTGTGCTTGTTGAATAATGCAGTAGTTTGTCACACTTGTAGCACTATTAAAACAGATAAGCTATTGCCTTTGTAGAGCCTTTTCTGAACCTTTCCTTTTGGTCAAAGATTTTATATTAAATTCAACAATGTAAAATGTATTTAACTATGAGATATTTAATTTTTTATGTGAACATTTCTATTTCAAGGCTGTAAAACAATGACCAAGTTTTTTCATAGATTAGTGTGAAAAGTTTTTGACGTGTTCCACTTGCGAATGAGAAATTTGAGGTCATCTCAGTTCTTCCACATAAATGTGCCTTAAAAAAATCGGGGGGGGGGGGTGGGTGGAATCCTTTATATTGGAAGCCATGGGTGTCTTTGTATAGTTTACAATAATAGTTTTGCACAAATAATTTCAGATTAAAATTGCATACTATTTATTCCCACCCATTTCCTTTATTGGCTGTGACACACAGGAATTACGCCCATTGCTTGACTAACCTTTCTGACCTTTTGTTACTTGGCTATAAATTGACTTGGGTCTTTTGCAAAAACACTGTCAGGGGGGAAGAATCTTTTTGTTAGAACTCAGCCAATTCCTGCTTCAGTGCAGAACAGTTTGTTCTCCTGAAGAAATGAGCCAGTTCAGTGAACAGAAAAACATAGCTATAAACTGGTATCGCCAAAAACTGCAAAAGCGATTGCCCACGATCATTCCACAGAACAGGGAGCTTTATTTAAAAAAAAAAAAAAAGAGAGAGAGAGAGAGAGACTCTGGGGAGAAACATACAGTTTTGAGTTCCATGGGCTTTAGGTAAATGTAATTGACTTGTTAGAGTTGTAACCACGTAAAAAGGGTTTCTTTGTCTGAGTTCTCACAGATCACCAGCATGTTAACATTTTGAATGGGGACATTGTAGAATTCTCCCTCGGCCTTCTCTCATAGTTGCAGACCGCTCTTGTTGCATGTTCCTGCATTTCGGTTGATCCTCGCACTAGGTTGGAAGCTTCTTCTGTTCAACAGTACATGTATTTCCTATGTGACTGCTCTGTGCAAGACTGAGTCTTGGGCCCATTCCCCAGAGAAGACATTTATAGTGGTGTAGTGAATTATAAAAAAAAAAAAAAAAAAAAAAAAAAAAAGGACAGACATGAAAAATAACTACAGCATGGCAGGTGCAGTAACAGCACAAGACACAGAGTCCGTACTGGCCAGACTGCCTCAGAAGTGGAGGCAATAGAGTGAAGGTTGGAGACTGTCTATGAGTTTGCCAACTAGATGAGAGGAGAAGGGTATTCTGTGCAAGGAGAGGAGAGTATGTAAAGTTGAAGGGTGGTGAGATAGCCTGGGGGTTCTAGGACTGTAAGTAGAATTGCTTGGGTATGAGGTATGGAGGGCAAGGAGTGGTGGACAGTGAAACTGGAGAGGAACAGGGACTGGATTCCATGTGTCTCAAATGTCACTTGAAGCAGTTTGGAGTCTGTATTGTAGGTCATGGGGGCTATGTGAGGGCTTGAAACAGGGAGATGGCCTGGGCAGAGCTGAAGTGGAAAGACGTGGGTTTGTAAGGAACCATGAGCTCAGAAAGGGTGGGTTGGACCAGACTAAGGACCATGACACCAGGTTAAAGTGGGCAGACTGTTTTGCAGGGAATCACTGAGGACAGTGAGCTATGTGTTTTGGAAGGCAAATATGGTCGTGATAGAGAAGACCATATGAGGAAGGGTGTGTGCGTGTACAGGTGGTGTAGGTTACTGAAGTCTTGTAGCAGTCTGCACGCAGGAGGAGAGGCACAGTGCTCAGGAACCTTGCACAGCGGCCACTTTGGTGATTGGGGAGTACAGGGAGCTAATAAAGAGGCAGGAAGCCCAAGACTTCTGCTTAACTCTCAACATGCCCTGCAAGGATGCTTTCAGTATACTGTCTCATTTAATTTTCACTGTGAACTTTACACTCTATGTATGCACTGATACCATTCCCATTTTGTAAAAGAGAAGACTGAGGTTTGGGAGATTAAATATTTCACCCAAATGACCTGCACTAGGAGTCAGTGTCGGAACTCAGATTAATCTGACTCCAATCTAGTGACATGCCACCTTTGAACAATACTTACTGTAACTGAGCTGCCCAGTGTTAGCATGTCTCTCATACTGTCTATAAGAGCTATGCCTATAAATACTGCTAATACTCAGGTTTGGGTATTAATGCTGATATAATTCATATTTTAAAAGCCTATTTTTCTTTTTCTTATTAACCTCTCATCCCATGAAAACATTAAATACATGATTTTATTTAAAATCTCACCATTTTGGAAAAATTGGTGTGGGGGAAGGCCCAACCAAATTGCCAAAAAGTATAAATGACTGAATATATTTAAAGAAATATAATTTTTTAATGATCAAGTGAGTATGTATATGTAATAATTTATATTAGAATAATGTAGTAAGATTTTCAGTAATTAGTTAACCTTTTAGGACTAACACGAAGTCAGTATAGCAATTTTTAGTAAATGTATGCTTTCAAAGGCCTCAGCAAACGTTTTTCAAGTAACTATTGGAGCTGAAGAAGGTTCACCAAGCCTAGACCTCTTTACTCAAATCCCAGGACGAATGAATGACTCTTTCTATGAAATACTCATTCTATGGCCATTGATTTCAGGGTTGGGGCCTAGAGGGAAGATGGGAAAGAACCAAAAACAAATCTGGGCTACTCTGTATCAAAAATATATTTTTGGTTAATGGATCAGCTCCTATTTAGTTACCAAGAGGAAATACTACTCCGTTTGGGGTTGGAGCCTTGAAGTTCCAGCATCAAAGTCTTTAATTATGGAATGTGGCAATCTGTCTACTTCAGCGTCTCCTTTTCACCCTTCCTTTGCTTCTCAAAGCGGAACCAAGAAAAGAGAATGTTTTTGAGATAGAAAAATGCTGGAAATGTGGGGAAAGTATCTAAATCTTAAGCTCAGTCTGCATTATTTTGTGGCATCAGTAGTAAATTTGCTGGGTTTTTAAGAAAAAATTAGTATCTGATGTGACAGAGCTGTGGCACTGTAGCAGGCTCCCCTGCCAAAGTGAAGATTGTACATAGCGCAGCAAAGGAAAGACAGCCCTGCCTTCCTCAAGTGGCTGCTGAGCCTGGCGGGAGGAGCACTTATGTAACTGGGTGTGCTCATTAGCTGTGCGGTAAATCCACACAGCTGTGCCTCCTCTGGGCCTTAGTTCCCTTCAGTGTTAACTCTTGCTCGTGCCCATGGCTTTGGGGCCTGTGCCTGGTGCATAAGGACAGGCTGGAGATACGGAACTCAAAACACAGCCCCTGACAGTCTGGTCTAGCGGAGCAGGCAAACGAGCATGCAGCTGTATAGCTCATGGGGAACAAGAAGCTGTGTGGGCTGGGAGCCTAGCAGAGGCACAGCATGAAGGGACCCTTCGGCCAGGCCTGGGGCCAGAGTTCACACTGTTGGCAAAGAGGAATCACGTGCCCCCCTTCTCCTCCTGTTCCTCTGCTGTAAGAAGATTATAGGGGGAGGAGGAGAGGGAGTCAAGTACGTGGTGGAGGGAAGAGAACTGACTCTGGGTGGTGGACACATAATGCAACACAAAGACGACGCACTGTAGAATTGTACATCCGGAACCTATGTATTTTTGCTGACCAATGTCACCCCAATAAGTTTAACAATAAAAAAAGAAGAAGATTATAATACCCACACCATTCATAGGTATTCTGCGACACTGTGAAATCTAGTGTGGTGACTCACACAATGTGCCTTCCCCAGAACTGGCACTCGATGGGCATTTTGTAGACAGGCATTTCCCTGCCTCTTTCCTTTTCTCAGATCCCCAGACCCAGTTTACTTTTTTCCCTCTTTCCTGAGAAACATGGTTCCCTTTGTGAACTCTGTCAGTATACCTCTCTTGAACCTCAAAATTCTCTCACTTCCACCCTCTTCTCCTTTTTCCTTCTTGCCTCGTAGGAATTAGTATCCCAGTTCCTTTCTGCTTTTCCTGGGCAACAACACGCAGTCTGAGGGTGAGAGGTGTGGGAATGGGACATGGCCTGTAAGGGTAAGGATGACTTTGCAGTCATAGATACGTCTCAGCTCAGTATATGTCCTAATCCAGGTCCCCTCAAATCTTCCCAACTAGGTTTGGGAATTACAGGCTCCTGTAGCATTATCCCCTGTGTCTTGTTGTCATGCTGCTGTTTACTGAAAGGAGAAAGGAGAGAGAGGATTTGCCCTTTCCAACCACTCTAGGCCTAGAATGCTTTCTCTCCTCCTGTAGATGTTTTATTCCCAGCCAGGGTCCTGGTGGGCATTCTTCACAGGGACCCCATTGTGGGATCACATGTGGCTCCATTTGTCCTCACATGAGGAAGGTGACGAGAGGACACTCAGAGCACACATCTGTTCCATTTCCTCGCTGGGTCCTGGCCTCCCCTTCTTACTCTACTCCTCCCTGGCCCCCACATCCCGCCACGGCCCAGTTGCTGGCACATCATCTAAGGCCGCGGTTCTCAACAGTGGACATTTGGCAATGACTGAAGACTGTTTTGATTGTCACAGCAAGGGGGTAGGGTGGGAGGTGCTCCTGGCATCTAGTGGGTAAAGGTCAGGGATGTTGCTAGATATCCTACAATGCACAGGACAGCCCCCCCAGAAAATAGATTATCTAGTCTAAAATGTCAATACCAAGACTGAGAAACCCTGATCTAATGGGTTTCCCACTTGAGTCCCTTTCTTTGGGCTTGCCTACCTCCATGTCTGTGTTAGGGGCTTTTGTTAACCTCAAAAGCTTTCTTCCTCCCTAGTATATGGCCTCACCCCTCCGAAGTCTTCCCTCATCCCTGCTGCCATCGAGAATTGGTCTTACCTAGTCACTGCAGCACTTAACCACCCTTTGCCTTCCGATCGCCCCCTTCAACATGATTTCCTCTCTTTTGAGAACAGAGGAAGAGCTTGGCTGTAATAAGGATGACTATCCACATCCCAGTTTATATAATAATAGGCCCCAAACCTTGCACTAGGAGAGTCAGGGGCACAGTGTGGAATGAGCACCAGACTTGGCATGAAGAGGTTGTTTGGTACCCAGTGTAACATTCTAGTTCTGTGACAATAGACATAACTGCCCTGCGCTTTCACTCCCACACAGGTAAGATAGAGATAATCGTGTCCATTCCCTAAGATTGTTTAACGGTGTGAGGAGATGTTAGCACAGAACTTGGTACACAGTGGTCAGTCAAATGCAGGTTCAAAGTGAAAAATGAATCCAAGATTCCACATGTGACCCTGAAAACAGAATTGTTTCCCATTGCCTTGATAGCAGCAATCTTAATTCCAGACAGCTTCTCACTAGTATACCTTAGACAAGGAGTAGGGCCCTACCAGCACCAGGCCTAGAGTGTTAATACTTCACCTCATCCCATCAGAGCAGAGGAAATCCCATGCACTTCTGACTCTCCCGTTTTATTTTATTATATTTGTTTTCTCGACCCACTCTTTTGCGGCGGGGGGGGGGGGGGGGGGGGGGGGGGGGGGGGGGGGGGGGGGGTGGAGGGACAGTTCCCTGCCTGGGAATCGAACCCAGGCCACGGCGCTGAGAACGCTGAAGCCTAGCCACCACGCCACCAGGGAACCCCGACCCACTCTTTTATAAGGAGCCATTTCTCCTCCATCTTGAAACACTGGGGGCCTAGATACATGCCTGAGGTAACCAGAAGCCAACTGCTTTGTAAGGGGCTGCTGAGGCAGGAGAGGGACACTGTATCTACTCATTCCCATGACTTTGTGGTACATGGGACCAGCACAGAAGAACTAGTACTGCATTTTGTTCAGATGTTATATTACATTTACCTTTGCCCACTGTGCTAAGAGGTTAGTGACTATTGATCCCGCGGGCAAAGGCAGTTTTCATACAGTCGTAGAGATAAGGGTTATTAAAACCGTATAAATATCCAACAATGTAAATACCATCTTGTATTTGCCCAGAAAATTTCAAGCTACTTTATGTATGGCCTTATCTTTAGAACAGAGAGGAAGCCTGTGCACAGCAAAGAACTGATTCCAGTTCTTTGGGATAGCTAGGAAATGTCTGAAGGCCTGCAGAATTGTCATTGGCCTTCCATTTTTATCAGCAGCTTAAGAATGAAGAAATAATCCTTGAGTAGGACATGGATCAGAGGCCGAGGGACAGTATGATCAGCTGGACATGAGTATCCAAAGGGCTCACATAACAGCATATAATAGCAGCATATAATGGCTCATCCTCATAAATGTGCCTTCGTTGGTTTCCTCAGAATCCTAAAGCACTTAATTCTACACCCCAGGACTTAGCAGTTCATTCTAATATGCTCTATTGTGCTGTTAACTATTAAGGGATGGTTGAGTCTGTTCTTTCTCACCAACCAAATGAGCTAGCTGTGGGTTGAGAGTTAAGAGCATAGCTTTGGAGGCAGGAGGACCCAGGTTTGAGTCCCAGCTGTTGCCTGGCGCTTGTGTGACCTGAATCAAGTTACTTAGCCATTTAACTTTGTTTTCCCAATTTGGAAAATTGGTTGATGATACTAAGCTCATAGGACTATTGTGAAGATTAAATTAACTGAGGAAATAAATGTAAAGCAGTTGGCATAATGCCTAACATGTAGTAATTGTATTCAATGGGAGCTGGTGGTAGTGGTTGTACTCCTGGAGGGCGGAGACATTGTGGTTTTGAATTCTGCCATTTCCACCATGTTTCTTAGTACAGAGCTGAGCATCTAATAGCATTCAAATATTTTTTATTTGCAATAAGAGACAGGTACTCACATGTGCATACAAACACACACTTGGAGGATAATCTGATAACGACAACAACTTGAAAAACTCTAGACATCATGTTTTTAAATTAAATTATTTTAGCCCATTTTAAGAAATTTGATACATATGAAGGAGTCTAAGATAAGTCAGTCTCTACTTTTTGTAGTAAATTAGATCATTTGAGGCAAAGCATCTGGGCCATTTCATTTTAGCCCTCTGCTGAGATGACTTCACTTGGTTATGATTTATTGTCACCTCTTCTGTCTTCTGGAGCATCAATGTAAGGATCGCCCATCTGAGTGTTTCCATGTATCTTTCCAAACTTAGCCTACTCGCCTCACCTTTACCCATTTTCACTTTCATAGAGTTCAAATACATGTTCCTCCTTGAGTTTACCCTCAAGAGAATTTATTTCGGTATAAGACTAAGCATTAGTCTTTGTTAAATGATCAAGTGTCACTCAAAATATACTTCCATGTTTGCCCTTGATACTGGAGATCTCAAAGTCAAATTCAGTACCAGATGAGGTGTGGAGGACATTATATTTGTCCCCATTCCAACAATATCTGTTCTACTTCCCCACTCCCTTCCTTAGCAAACAATGTTTGTTTTTTGTCTTCTGGTAGAAAGGGATTGGTCCCACCCTGAGCTCCAGGGTGGGTCTTGATTGTTTAAACCCAAACAGATAACTCCTCACCTATTGCCACAGTGATTAACCCAGTAGCAGTCAGTGTAACAGCCTAGGTCAATGCTGGCCATGTGACCCAGTTCAGGCCATCAAAATGTTTGCTGAGGACTTTAGGAAGAACACTGAGAGGCTTCCCAAAGCCAGCCCTCTCTCTGTCCTGGATGATGTGGGGACTTGAAGCCTGGGACTGCTGTAGCCATCTTGTAGTGATTAGGGAGGCTGTCCCTAGGAGGCAGCTAACAAAGTAGAGAGAAAGAAAGCAGGCCCTTGCTTTCATCATAGAGCAACTGAATGAAACCCAACCTCCGGACTTTCCACTTTCCTGTGCCAGTAATCCCACTTTATTATGTAAGCCATTTGGAATTGTACCTTAGAATCCAAAGGAGATAAATTTCTTTCTATTTTGTGCCATTTTAGTGATTCTAATCTGTGGACCGAGCCTTTACCTTGGGGGTTTGGGGGAAGGGTTTGGAGGCGTTCATTTTGGCAAAGCATGAATTGCTTACATATTTCTGCAAATTAAAGAAATTTCTTGCCTATAAATATTTTTCAAATTTATCTGAAGGTTTTGATTAATGAAATACAAATTTAGGTAAAACTGAATTTATAGGTTTCTGTTTGTGTTGTTATAATGAATAGATGTTAAAAACATCATGTAAATTTCTGCAAAAATGTTTTTGTGTAGCAAAGCCATTGCTTAGGTAATGTGTTTTCTTCTTCCCTTTCTCTAGTTCTTTCTCTAAATTCTGTATCACCCAGTTTTCCTCCTATTTTTAGTCTTATTAGTTACTCAATCTCTGTTAGAAATAGTTGAGATACAGATTCTAATTAATTTTATTTAGATGGCTACATTAAGATTCAGCTTAACTTTTCGGACTCTGCATTTATGAGTTTTATAAACGTGCAAACCATTACTGGGTATTGAGTGCTTTAGCATCAAGGGACCAAAACTGAAGTTCAATCCATGCAACAAATTGGGTGTTGGATGGGAGCATTGTAATTTTAACCTCCCTTCTTTTTTCTAGTAAAGCAGACCACTGAAGGTGAACTGTAATTGGTGTATTTAATAGACACCCACTGTGCGCATATCAGCATTGCTAAAGTTGAGTGGTCCAGTGCTGAGTCCTCACCTCAGAGATTTTGCAGTTTTTTTGGAGAGAAAAGGCATGTACACCAGACACTATATTCGCCAGGGCTATTTTTATAGAGGAATACATCAGTAGACCATTCTGGAACCTCTTTCTTAGAATTACCAGAACACTCTGGAACCTTGTGTTTAATAGATGCCAATCACTACTATTCTGAAATATGCTGTTTGCTAATAAAACATGTTGCTCAAATGCCCTTTTCTTTACCTTCTTTATTCTAGCACTGATTCTTGATCAGTAATTCTCAGCCTACTTTTTTTGAGCACTACAGAACAGTTTTTTAACATAGAAGCAAAATTTTGACACCCCTCCAGCCATGCATACACATAGAATTTGCTGCAAGTAAAGCATTGCAGCAATTCCTAGTTACCAGTCTTTCATGGAAAAGAGGCTGCTACTAGCTCTATATAGGTATAAGTGAGCTAGCTGAACTCTTCATTTCTTTCCTATAAAATAAAGTACGGCTGAATGCAAGGGAGAGAGACTTCTTATAAGGACAACCTTGACTTGTCTCCCATTTGGTTCAAAACAAAACAAAACTTACAAACCCTGGTATTTCATGTCAGCAGTAACAAAGGCTCACTGAGCTGCTCAGTAGTTGCCTGGCCCCGCTGTTCTAGAATGCCAACGGGAAGGCCAGGCTGAGGGGGCCAGCTGGCTGTGGAGCCCTTATTCTAAGACTGTGCTGCCACTTTCTTGTGACACTGGAATCAGAAATGAAAGAACCTTGCTGCCAGTAACCCAAAGGGCTGTATTCAAGCAGTGACCTATTTTTACACTGTAATCGGGTTGGGTTTCTCTTTCTCCCTCATGAGGCAGCAATCTCACATTCTTCTGGGCGCATGAGAAGCCAATTCCTCGTTACCTCTTGGACTTGTTTGTTTCAGTTTAACATAAGTCACTTTTAACTGGGGACAAGAATATCTGCCTCCTTTCCCAATCAGAAGGTAGGAGTTGATATAGAAGAAAATGAAAGGATAGGAAAGCATGAACCAGGTCAGGATGGATAGCTTATGAGCAAGAATAAATCTAGGTGAAGTAGATAACGGGGTTCCCTGGTGGTGTAGTGGCTAGGCCTCAGCACTCTCACCTCTGCGGCCTGGGTTCGATTCCCAGCCAGGGAACTGCTACAAAAAAAAAAAAAAAAAAAAAAAAAAAAAAAAAAAAAAAAAAAAAAAAAAAAAAAAAAAAAGAGAGATTAAGGTGAAGTAGATAGAGGAAGGTATTTGGGATTACACATTCAGGGTTCTGTTCTTTTAAATCCTAGTCATGCATATGAATTACTCACTTAGCTTATTCATTACATTTTGTTTGATTTCCATATATGCTGAGTGATAGAGGCATAGTGATAAAATGATACAGCTCTTGCCTCAGCCCACAGTCTTGCGGGGGAGGAGGTTGTTCCCACAGTTACAATGCCTTGTCTCCCATGCTGCTAGGGAGACAGGGGAGCAAGGCTGGGAAGGAGGGGAACTGAGAAGGGTGCCCGAGTTTCCTAGCCAGACTGCTAGCCTCCCAGTGCTGCCCACTCCAGCCTGTTTTCACCTCCATAGGACCAGTGCCTGGTCTGCGTTGTTTTTGTTTGCTGTCACTTGGGTACATGCTGTGTATAATGTGTAGGGGCCAGGTTATTCAGATGTGTTTCTCACATCTACTCTAGGAGACCTTTGGACATGAGGGAAATGTGTTACATGTCTCCATTCTCCAAATAGTGATGTGCTGGGGGACTTTATTTTTTAGAGGTCTTTTTACCTAGGATGATACATACTCCTATCTCCTCTACCTGGCCAATGCCGTTTTACCCTTTAAGACCTACTTCCACAGGATTTAAATCCTGCTTTGATGTCCTGAGGAACACCCAGATGGTTTTTCTCTGGTGTTTTCATTGCCTTTTACTTTTCCTCTGTTAGCACTTACAGCTTTGAGCTTCACCTTTTCTATTTACACCTGTATCTGTCTGTCTCCCCCACTGGACTGTGAATCTCAGACACAAGGCCTGTGTTGTGTTTATCTAGGACACACTAGCTGCTTAGCAGTAGTGAGTCACATGAATAAAGTATGTGTGTCACGTAAATGAAACACCAAGATGACTAAAGATAGGGAGAGGAACTCAAAACATTCTTGATTGATTCTCAGACTTTCTGAGCTGGTAGAATGTCTTTTGTACTTTAAAATAAGAGGAAGGGCTCTGGATAAAATTTTCAAGGAGTTCCCTGGTGGTGTAGTGGCCTAAGGCTTCATCGCTGGCACTGTCAGCACTGCGGCCTAGGTTCGATTCCCGGCCAGGGAACTATCCACATACCCACCCCCCCCCAAAAAAAAAAAAAAAATTCAAGCATACAGCCTAAGAGGGTGTAAAAAGTGGCCTGTTGGCATTCAGGAGACAAAGAGGGATTGGTAACGAAGGGCTGTGTACACCATGACGGTGGTGGGGGCACATGTCAGTAGGGCAACCCATTCAGGGGTTCCCTAACTATTGTGTATGATATCCCCCTGAATGCAGGGCAAAACTGAAGTGATCTAGTAGACAGTACCATCTGTCCCACCATGAAAAGTTCATGTGCCACTGATGTATCAAAGTCTGAATTCAGCATTCAAAAGGTGATTGGGAGGTAGCTATGTTTAGTGTTTGCAGACATTGTGGTTGCCTGTGGAAGAGCCTGCCTGGTACTGGAAGTACATGTACATAGTAGGGGCTTGATAAAGAAAGATGTAGTGACTAAATGAACATGAGGACCAGCCCAGTATAAGGTTCTCTTGACTCTCTCATGGTTTGGACCTTATATTTTGAGAAATACTGATATATGTCAAGAATATTCCTTGACTGAAAGATAGTTGTGTACACCAGAGGGTGCTGTGTTTCAGTGTTCATATCTTTATTTCTTTTCCATTCCTGTGGTTGTATGTTACTTGATTCATTTGAAGATTTGCCAGTTGAGGATTTGCCTTCAACAAAGGATTGTGAAAGCCTGACCACACCCTTCCCATTCTCTGCTTTCTTAGCAAGACAAAGACTTTTGAAAGTGGTAATACCACACACTCCTTGAGTCTGCTTTGCTGTATACTAGTTCCTAGCCATTAAGTTCGTTCTTTAAAACTAGACAACTTTTTATATTCTACAGCTCAAGTCCATTTTCAGTATTTCTTTGGCGGAAATGGAGACCATCTGGTCACCATCATCTGTGTAATAACAGTGATTGAAGATGGTTATTAAGTCACCCTTCGGCCTTTTCTCTTGTCTAGGCAAAATTGTCTCTTGTTCCTGTGGCTATTCCCCATAAATCTCTTTTTCCAACTCTTTAATCATCTTGGTGGCTTTCTTTGGAAACTACATCAAAGGCTCAGTTTCATTGCCTCTATGCTGGTGGGGTCTGGGCTGTCAGCTAATGGAGATGGAATGTGGTTGTTTTAACCATCAAGTTTCCATAGCCAGTCCCCACATTTCCAAGGCAATCAGGATCCACTAACCTTTAAGGGGCTGATTGCCCTCTCTTAATTGTGACACACTTTATAAATATTAAGGTGTTGATTTGATATAAGACATAAAGTCTAGCTTGTGAATAATTCTAGCTGTTGATTGATGTACTTTTGTAGCATGTTTTGTTGTATTTAAGATAACTACTCTGAGCTGATTACGAAGTGGATATGTTCTCTCTTACTGGAAGATAATCTCAATTTGTTGTGTTTCCTTCTTTCATTTATTCAGCCAACATCTGTGAGTGTCTACTGAGTGTCAAGCTCTGTGTTAGGGATCGAGGACTTAAGAATGAATAATACAGGGTGCCTGACTTCAAGGAGCTCATAGTCCACAATCTAGAGGGAAAATCAAACATGTAATAATAATAAAAAAAGCATTACAATATAAAGTGCAAAGCGTATAAAAGATGTTAAGTGCAGTGGAAATTAGAAAGGCTTCACTGAAGATGGCATATTTGAGCTGGATTTGAATGTGAATTAGTCTTCAGAGATAAGGGAGTTAAAGCAGGCTCTAGTGAGGGTACTCTGGTACCTATGATGGTACGAAGCTGGCATGCCAGGGTGCACATAGTGGCCAGGCATGAACTTGAGTGGCTGGAGAGGCAGGCAGATGTCAAACTGAAAAACTGCTGTGTCAAGTAAAGTATCCAACAGAAATATAATGTGAGCTGCATATGCCATTTAAAAATTCTAGGAGCAACATTTAAAAAAATAAGAATAAGCTATCAAGCCTTGAAAAGACATGGAAGAAACTTAAATGCAAATTGCTGAGTGAAAGAAGCCAATCCAAAAGGCTATATACTATATGATTCAAACTATATGACATTCTGGAAAAGGGAAAACTGTGGCGACAGTAAAAAGATCAGGAGTTGCCATGGGGTTAAGGGAGGGATGACTAGGCAGAGCACAGAGGATTTTTTAGGGCGCTACAGCTATTATGCATCTTACCATGATGGTGGATACATGTCATTGTAAATTTGTCCAAGCCTATGGAATGTGCTACATCAAGAGTGAATTGTAATGTAAACTATGAACTTGGGATGCTAATGATGTGTTTGTGTAGTTTCATCAGTTATAACAAAAGTGACACTCTGGGAGAGGCTATCGATAATGGGAGAGGCTATGCGTGTGTGGGAATAGAGGTATAGCTTGTGCTCAAATTTGCTATGAACCTACAACTGCTCTAAATTATATTAAGAATGAATAAGTTTAATTTTATTGAACGTAATCTATCAAAAATGTTAATATTTCAACATGCAATGATTATTAATGAGATATTTTGCATCACATTTTTGTACTAAGTTTTTGAAATCTAGTCGGAGTTTTACACTTACAGCACATCTCAATTTACACTGGCCACACAGTACTCAATAGGCGTATGTCGCTGTGGCTGCTATATTGGACAGAGCAGTCTTAAAGATTGAAACCTGAGCTTGTCTGATTCAAAAACCTCAATTCTCAGCCTTACTGCTCTCCTGCCCCCTAAGCACTGTAATGATAACACAAAGGGAAGGGAGCTAGCAGACTGTTACTTAATCCCATCGTGTCAGCTATTGTTTTCCACACTGCCTAGTGGCCCAAGTTCACAGCAAGTAGAGCGGTACCGTCCAGTAGAAATAAATGTGAGCCATGTGTTCGATTTAATGTATTTTAGGAACCACATTGAAAACATAAAAAGAAACAGATGAAATTAATTTTAAGAATGTTTTTAACCTAATACATCAAAAATATTGTTTCAACGTACGAGGGCTGTCAGAAAGTATCCAGCCATGTAATATAAAAAATAGAAGCATTTATGGCTGGATTTTTTTTCTGGACAGCCCTCATATATTTAATACTAAAAATTATTAATGAAGACATATAGGCCAATTAAATAGAATAGAAAGCCCAGAAATAAACCCTCACACATATGGTTGATTGAGTTTTGATAAGAATGTCAAGACCAGTGAAAAGGATAGGTCTCTTCAACAACTGGTGCTGAGAAAACTGGATATCCATGTGTACAAGAATGATATTGGACCTTTACTTTATACCATATACAAAAATTAATTTAAAATGGATCAAAGACCTAAATGTAAGAGCTAAAACTATAAAACCCTTAGAAGAAATAAGGGAAAAACTTTATGACATTAGATTTGGCAGTGATTTCTTGGATATACAAGGTCTGACCATTAAGTTCGTGAACTTGCCACCAGGTGCTTATGTTGACAGCACTGTACAAACTCGATAACGTTTCATAACCTTAGTAGATCTGTGTCTTACAGCTGTGTTTGTGTCAACTTGTGGCGGTGTCTTGGTGAGTGGTTTTTATTGTTGTGGCATGTTTTTGTATGCCATTGCAAGAATGTCAGAGCTTGGATTAAGGCAACAAACAAACATTAAATTTCTTGTTAAACAGGGCAAGAGTGGAAGTAAAATCAAGGACATATTAGTTAGTCCAAGTTTGTGGGGATAATGCCATGAAGAAAAAGGCAGTGTACAAATGGATTAAATGTTTTTCTGAGGGGAGAGAAAGTGTCACTGATGAAGAAAGATCAGGGCACCCAGTAATGAGCGGAACTAATGAAAACATTGCAAAAATTCATTGAATTGTGCATCAAAATCACTGGCTGACTGTGAGAAGCATGGCAGACCAAGTAAACATTGGTAGAGAAATAGTTAGGAAAATCTTAACTGAAAATCTTGGCATGAGAAAGGTGTGTGCAAAAATGGTCCTGTAGGAGATCACTGATGAACAAAAACAAAGGAGAGTCAGTTTGCCAAGACCTTTTGGAGAGGCAAGACAATGTTTTGGACCGTGTTATCACTGGTGATCAAACATGGGTGTACCATTATGACCCTGAAGCAAAGTGTCAAAATGCACAATGGAAGTCAGCCAATTCTCTATGACCAAAAATATTCTATCAGTCCAAATCTAGAGTCAAAACTATGTTCCTAACCTTTTTTGATATCAGAAGGATTGTTCATTATTAATTTGTACCAACTGGACAAACAGTCAACCCGATTTACTATTTGGAAGTGCTGAAAAGGCTGTGTGAAAAAGTTAGATGAAAACAACCTGAACTTTTTGCCAACAACTCATGGCTCTTGCATCACGACAATGCACCAATTCACACAGCACTGTCTGTGAGGGAGTTTTTAGCCAGTAAACAAATAACTATATTGGAACACCCTCCTGACTCACCTGATCTGGCCCCCAATGACTTTTTTCTTTACCTGAAGATAAAGGACATATTGAAAGGCAGACATTTTAATGACATTCAGGATATAAAGGGTCATACGATAACAGTTCTGATGGCCATTCCAGAAAAAGAGTTTCAAAATTGCTTTGAAGGGTGGACTAGGAGCTGGTATCAGTGCATAGTTTCCCAAGGGGAATCCTTCAATGGTGACTGTAATGATATTCAGCAATGATGTATGTAGCACTTTTTCTAGGATGTTTGTGAACTTAACTGTCAGACCTCATAATACATAAAATCACAGGCAACAAAAGAAAGAGATAACTTGTATGGCATCAAAATTAAAAACTTCTGTGCTTCAAAGCACCCTTTTTTCATTTTTTTATTGTTAAATGTATTGGGGTGACATTGATTAGCAAAAATTACATAGGTTCCAGGTGTTCAGTTCTACAGTGCATCGTCTATGTGTTGCATTATGTGTCCACCACCCAGAGTCAGTTCTCTTTCCATCACCATAGATTTGACTCCCCCTCCCTTCTCTTCTACCCCTTTCCCAACTCCCACGCCTGCCCTCCTTGCCCTCAGGGAACCACTAAACTATTGACTGTGTCCATGATTTTTTGTTTCTTTGTTGCTTTCAGTTTTATATTCCAAATATGAGTGCGGTCATATGGATCTTGGTTTTTTCTGTCTTGCTTATTTTGCTTAGCATGATCTCCAGGTCCATCAGTTTTGTTGTAAATGGGAACATTTCATCTTTTCTTATAGCTGAGTAATATTCCATTGTGTACATGCACCACAGCTTCTTTATCCAGTCACTGTCGCAGGGCACTTGGGTCGTTTCCATGTTTTGGCCACTGTGAACAGCGCTGCGATGAACATTGGGGTACATAAGTCTTTGCAGACTAAAGTTTTCAAATTTGGGGGGTAGATCCCAAGAAGTGGGGGTTACCGGGTCATATGGTAGCTCCATTCCCAATTTTCTGAGGAATCTCCACACCGTCCTCCATAGCAGTTGTACCAGTTGGCACTCCCATCAGCAGTGTACCAGAGTTCCTTTTTCTCCACATCCTCTCCAGCACTTGTTATTCCTTGTCTCGTTGACGACAGCTATTCTAACAGGTGTGAAGTGGGATCTCATTGTGGTTTCGTTTGCATTTCCCTGATGGCTAACGAAGTTGAGCATTTTTTCATATGTCTGTTGGCCATTTATTTGTATGTCTTCATGGCTGAAGTGTTTGTTCAGTTTCTCTGCCCACTTTTCAATTGGTTTGTTTGTTTTTTGGTGTTGAGTCATGCGAGTTGTTTATAAATTTTAGATATTAGTCCTTTATCAGATACGTTGTTTGCAAATACTTTCTCCTATTCACTTGGCTATCTCTCTGCTTTGTTGATGGTTTCTTTTGCTGTGCAGAAGCTTTTTAATTTTTAAGTCCCATTGATTTATTTTTGTTTTTACTTCCCTTGCCTTTGAGGTCAGATTCATAAAAATCCTCCTTGAGCCTGAGGTCTGTAAGTTTAGTACCAATGTTTTCTTCTGTACAGTTCATTTTTTGGGTCTTATGTGGAGGTCTTTAATCCATTTTGAATTAATTTTAGTATATGGTGACAGTTCATAGCTCAGATTCATTCCTTTGCATATGGTTTTCCAATTTTCCCAGCACCATCTACTGAAGAGGCTGTCTTTTCCCCATTGTGTATTTTTTGCTCCTTTATCAAAAATTATTTGTCCATATATTTGTGGATTTATTTCTGAGTTTTTTATTCTGTTTTTTTTTGGTCTATATGTGTTTTTCTGCCAATACCAAGCTGTTTTGATTATTGATACTTTGTAGTATAAATTGAAATTGGGGAGCATGATACCTCCAGCCTTATTCTTTTTTTGTAGTATTGCTTTGGCGATTTGAGGTCTTTTGTGGTTCCCTACAAATCCGATAATTTTTTATGTATTTTGTGAAAGTGTGTTTGTGGGTTTTGATGGGAATTGCACTAAATCTGTGTATTGCTTTGGGTAATGTGGCCATTTTAACAATGTTAAGTCTTCCTATCCATGAACACGGAATAGCTTTCCATTTTTTGGTCAAAGGACACATTTAACAGAGTAGAAATCCATCCCATGGAATGAAAGAAATTATTTTCAAATATCTAATAAGGGGTTAATATCCAGAATATATAAAGAACTCATACAACTCAACAACAATAAAAACACAACCTGATTTAAAACTGTGCAAAGGACTTGAACAGACTTTTCTCCAAAGCAGTTTTACAAATGCCAATAAGCACATGAAAAGATGTTCAACATCACTAATCATTAGGGAAATGCAAATCAAAACTGCAACAAGATACCACCTCATACCCATTAGGATGGCTACTATAAAAAAAACAAAAACAAAAACAGAGAAAATGTTGGCATGGAGGTGGAGAAATTGTCACTGTGGGTAGGAATGTAAAATGGTGCAGCTGCTATGGAAAATAGTGTGGCAGTGACTCAAAAGGTTGAACATAGAATTACCATATGATCCAGCAATTCCACTTTTGTGTATACGAGGACTGTCCGGAAAGTATCCAGCCACGTTACATGAAAAGTAGAGGCATTAAGGGCAGGATTTTTTCCAGAAAGCCCTCATATACCCAAAAGAATTAAAAGCAAGGACTCAAAGAGATATTTGTATACCCATGTTCATAGCAACCTTATTCAAATAGCCAAAAGGTGGAAGCACACAACAGAATATCACTCAGCCTCACAAAAGGAGGAAATTCTGACACATGCTACAACATGAATGAACCTTGAGGACATTATTATAAATAAGCCAGTCACAGAAACACAAGTGCTGCTTAGTTCCCCTTATATGAGGTACCTAGAGTAGTCAAATTCATAGAGACAGAAAGCAGAATGGTGGTTTCCAGGGACTGGGATGGGATGGGGGGAAGGAATAAGTTAATGGGTACAGAATTTTTGGTTTGCAAGATGAAAAGAGATCTGGAGATGGATAGTGGTGATGGTCACACAACAAACAGTATGAATGTACTTAATGCCACTGAACTGGACATTTAAAAATGAGTAAGAGGGTAAATTTTACATTATGTGTATTTATCAAACCCCTCCTTCCACAAAAGAGCTAATCAGTTGTGAGACCATAAAATTTGAGATGAAAAAAAAGAAAAAGAAAAAGAGTCATGAGTAAAGGGACTAGGAAAAATAAAAAACTGCCAGAAAGATATAAGCATGCTGATTCAAAAAGGTAATTGAAAGGTGATTTAAAAGATACTAGCTCAGCATTTGTTTTGTCTCTGCTTTAAATAAAAACTGTCTTGTTAAAAATTATTAGTGAGATGCTTTGCATTCCTTTTCTTTTTTTTTTTTTTTCCACACCCCTCCCCCCACTCCTGCCGCGCATAGTTCCCTGGCTGGGACTCAAACCCAGGCTGCAGCGTTGAGAGTGCCGAAGCCTTAGCCACTACACCACCAGGGAACTCCCCATTCCTTTCCATAGTAAGTCTTTAAATCTCAATTTGGACAAGCCACAATTGAAGTGATGAATAGCTAGCCACATGTGGCTAATGGCTATCATATCAAGCAGCAGATATGTAGAATCTTCTGATTGGAAGTAAGTAGCCAGCAAAAATTCTTTATATCAAGGAGTGACCTGAACAGATTTGTTTTTGAGGATGTTGACCCTGGCGGCAATGTCAGAGGTGGACTGAAGGGTAGAAAGAACTAAGGACTAGAAGCTTAAACAGTTGCGATAAGACTCCTAGCCAGAACAGACAAGGGACTGTTTTTTGTTTTTTTGTTTGTTTGTTTTTTGTTTTGTTTTGTTTTTTTTTTTTTTTTGCTTTTTGGTACGTGGGTAGCTTCCTGACTGGGAATCAAACCCAGGCCGCAGCACTGACAGCGCCAGCGCCGAAGCCTTAAGCCACTACACCATCAGGGAACTCCCAGACAAGGGACTGAATTGTGGTATTAACAGAAGACACAACGAAGATATCCGTAGCCATTGTTTATGGTGTACTTGCTGTGTTAGTCATGGTGGTGCAGCCCTTATAGCCCTATTCTTAAATTTTGCAACAACTCTGAGAGGCTGTTAGCTCCACTTATGGGGGTGGGGGAAATGGGAGTGGGGACTGGAGACATAGAAGGCACAAGCATGGAAGCTCACAGGTAGCAGAATCAGGACATAAACCAGGTCTGTCTGGCTCCAGAGCTTACGTCCTTTACCACTGAACTGTGTCTCACAAGGATGGAGACAAGAGGTCAGATCTGAAACATTCTTAGATTTGTAGGATTTGATGGTAGTCGGATAAGGGGAAGATGAGAGAAGGCTGCATAAAGGATGCAGGAATGATTCTCTTGCTTGGAACTCTGGATATGGATGGTGGAAGTGAGGCGAAGATCTGGGCAGTAGAATACAGTGGCAGATTTTTTGTTTGTTTGCTTACTTTGTTTAGGTTTGTTATTTTGAGTGGTGAATGCCAAGGTAAGGGAAGGCAGAAACAATGTATGCAGTTTTTAAAAACCCACAAGGACCAATGGAGTTGGAAGTGATGGATTTGGCTCAGGGCTAGCAAGGGTGACCTGAAAGTCCCTTGGGTTAGGACATTGCAACGTCCTGGGCAGGGTGAGTTGGCTTCCTTGTGAAGAGCTTGTAGAGACATGGATCTTACCCTCCTTCGGGACCTGAATGACTTTGAGACTCTCCAAGGAGTAGGAAAGAGCCACTTGACTGGTGACCTTGGTGCAAGTAGTTTGGGCAGAATGGAAGGAGAGAATGTGCCAAAGGCTGACTGAAGTTGAATAAGTGAAACAAGGGCAGCTGGCTCTGTGGGGGAGCGGGGAGGATGCAAGAGAGCCCATTAAGGGGATGATTTCTATTCTTATGAGAGTTAAGTGGTATTTTAAGTGAAGTCAGATAAATTTATTGTCCAAGATTATCATAGAAACAACATCAGCAAACCAACACATAATATTAAAGCAGTCCTTTTGTTTAAAAACAGATAAATAAAACTTTTACTGAACTTACAATGACAAGTATATCACATCAGTTCTCATTTATCCCATCAAGAGAAGTTCTTAGAAACTTTTTATTTAGGCTCCTGAAATTTCATGGAAAGAAAATAAATATGCTTACTGGTTTGAACCAGAAGTTACATCTCCCCAAACAGCCTCCTGAGTGTATCAGTGGTGAGTGTGTGTGTGTGTGTGTGTGTGTGCGCGTGTGTGCGCGCGCGCACCCTCATGCATCCTAGGAAGAGGGTTGAGGTGGGACTAAGGAGGTATGTGTACTTTATTCTTGATTTGACAATGGTTGTGAACAGTAGTTGTTGGAATTTTATATTTGCACAATCACGGTCACTCTTACTTTCATGATTTGTAATTGACTTCACTGCTTTACAGACTAGAGAAGGCACTGGTGCAGAGGCCTAAGGTTTCTCCTTACCCCTTGGTGACCTTGGCACCCTAAGCTTCCTCAAGACAGAGCTGAATGTCCCCAGAAGCCCCCAGTATACCTTCCATTTGGTGCTGAACACTTGGTCTGCTGCCCCTTAGGATAATAACATGAAAGTGACCATGATCCTGAAGGGTTCTGGGAAAATAAGGAACTTTGATGATCAAATCCATTTGGTTCCTTTGGTTGGGCATTATAAGATTGGAAGTGGATTTGCATAGAATTATCCTAGTTCTAAGACACAAGACTGATAAACCTAATAAATGTTACTGAATCTTACTTGTCAAGGGAAGCCAATAACTTCCTGATGCAATACTAATAGCATTCAAAGCATTACTCATAAAGTGAGCATTATTAAGACTGCCCTGGGTTAACTGAGGCCATTCCACAGCCCTGGACTGTCTCTGGGAGACTGAGAACTGGGCTCCTGCAGCTCCATTCTCCTCAGGCCTGGGGCAACACCCTGCTCCATACGAGAGACCTGGAGATTCTCCAACAGGGTGGGAGAAGGAAAGGTTTAAAAAGTTACCTTCTCTTCTTGACAATGAAGTAATTTTGAAATTTGACTCATGGAATTCACTTAAAAATAGAGGAACCTGGAGGACATCAGAAAGGACTAGGGAGTGAGCTTGAGAGGAATATAATTTGGTGACATAAGCAAAGAGATGAAGACAATTATGACCACTGTGACTGTTGCTGCTCTGCTAACATCACTGGGTTGTAGGGAGCTTACAAAAAGCGGTATATGTCCCAAAGAATTGAAAGCAGGGTCCTGAAGAGTTACTTGCACACCATGTTCATAGCAGCACTGTTCACAATAACCAAAAGATAGAAGCAACCTAAATGTCCATGGACCAACGAATAAGTAAACAAAATGTGGGCCATAAACGCAATGGAGATACTCAAACAGAGTCAGGATACCAAGTTTCCATAAGATTTTTCAGTTGAGAAAGGGGTTACTCTGCAGGTATTGTCCCATTCCTTCATCTTGAAGTTTCTAAGTTATTTCAGAACTATGGCTGTGAACTGGAGGCAGATGGAATATATTTAGTTGTAGGTGTTATATTTGGTTGTAGATAAAGTGCCCATGTATATACTACTACCCAAAGTTAAACCCAAAGCCCTTCTCTGTTTATTAGAAATTTAAAAGTAAAGGAGTTCTACCTAGTATGTGACTCCAGTCACATACTTTTTAAGACCTCTGCTTAAACCGCATTAGCCTCTCGCTTTTTCACTTGTTATTTGTAACAATACACACTTTGGGAAATGTGCTAACATTTTTTCCATTTATAAATTCATCGTATTTTAAGTTTTTGCTTTGAATACATAGCACCTTCACATTGTTCAGAATTTAAAGGAGTTCACAGGAAAAAAACGTACCTGTCTCTTTTCCCCTCCTCAGAGTCAACCACTAGTTCCTCGTGTTATTTGTTGAAAGGCATTTCAAATGTGTATATACAGAAGTGCATGTATGTTTTTCTTCTGCACTTTGCTTTTCAGAATACAACATATATCAAGATATCTTGATGATTAATCCATAGCAGTATAAAAGTGCTCACCCATTCTTTTTCACAGGTTCATATTATTCCATTCCCCTGTTCGTGGACAATTAGGTTATTTCCAATCCTTTGCTGTTACAGTGTTGATAGTAGATTACCTTGTACATGCATTACTATGCACATGCACAGATATATCTGGATACGTCTTAGAGGTGGACTTGCTGACTCAAAGGGAATGAGCTTCTGTAATTTTTGTTAGCTATTGTTAAATAGTTCTCAATAGAGGTTTTACCAGTTTTCCCTCCTGCGGTTTTCTCAAACTCTTGCCAGCTCGGTATTTTGTCAAACCTTTCAGGCTTTTCCAAAGTAAGTGAAAAAAGGAGAATCAGAATGATTTTAATTAGTATTTCTCTTATTGTGAGTGAAATTGAGCATCTTTTCTTATGTGTAAGATCTTGATGGGCTTTGTGGTGAGGCCACTGAAGGTCATCACTGCGGACTGAGACTGGGTGGACGGGGAGAGCCAAAGAGTTCCTTTTTCAGTGAACGCTCTTGAGAGGTTCAGGCAGACCCACCAGCCTTCAAGTTGTTTAGCCTGTAAATTCTCTGGCCCACACTGGAAAAATTCAATTAAAACAATTGTAATTCAGAAGTAAAACCACATCCAGAACAAACCATTTATGCTGCTTTTAATTTTTAATTTTAAATTTAATAAAGTAATTAATTAGCTTTTGTATTTGGAACAAGATTTAGGATACAAGTACATTTTAATGTAACATGTTTAACTTTGGAAGGAGCTGCCCCACACCTCCGAGGGTGCAGGTTCTGACTACTTGGCTCTCAAGGTATCCCTGGTTTGCTCCCAGCGTCCTCCATCCCTAACACCTTACCCTCCCCAACCCCTAACCCTTACTGCAGTTCCTCTGTGGGTTCAAGCAGGTTTTGGCAAAGACCAGAGTCTTTTCACTGGGAACATTGGCATTGCACAGCCTCCCTGCTCATTAGCAGCCTGACCCATTAGTTCTCTGAAATGCTTATGAGCAAACCAGCTCAATCCAATTTTTCTCCTAGAAAGGGATCATCTGGTCTTAGCAACACAGATTTGCTTTTGCTTTCTGCCATAAGCTTGTAGATTCAAACCTATCTTGGTTGAGGGCAATGCCATCCTTCCAGTTGTTTAGGTCAAAACTCTCTGAGTCATCCCTGATTCCTATGGACACAGTGTTCACATGCTCCATCCATTCCCTTAGGACAGCGGTTCTCAACCTGTGGGTCGCGACCCCTTTGGGGTTTGAACAACCCTCTCACAGGGGTCACCTAAGACCATCGGAAAACACATATCAGATATTTACATTACGATTCATAACAGTAGCAAAATTACAGTTATGAAGTAGCAACGAAAATAATGTTATGGGGGTCACACAACACGAAGGATCTGTATTGCAGGGTCGTGGCATGAGGAAGGTTGAGAACCACTGCAGGGTTAGGAACTCTTGTCGGCTCTACATTCAGAATGTATCCAGAACCCAGCCACTTCTCTCTACCTCCATCTGCCATCCTGGTCCAGGCTGCTGTCATCACCTGCCTGAATTGCCAAACCTCTTGACAGGTTTCCTGCTTTTCCTCTTGTTTTTCCTGCAGTCTGTTGCCAACACAGCCAGCAGAGGCACCCTATAGGACACAAGTCGGGTCCTATCTGCCCCTGCTCTGAGCTCTGCACACCATGGTGCTGCCCATCGCACAGAAGCCTAGGTCGGCACACTGGCTCTGCGCAGTTGGCCTTCTGACCTCTTTGACCTTGTCTTCTGCTCTCTTTCTCTCTCTGACAACTACTACTGCTCAGCACTACTGGCCTCCTTGCTCCTCTGAACAAACAGACGTGCTGCCACCTCAAGGTCTTTGCACCAGCTTGTTTCTTTGCCTGGAGTGCTCTTCCCACACATCGTGATGGCTTACTTCTTAACTTCTGACTCTCTGCTCCAATGCCGGATTCTCAGTGAGCCCTTTCTGACCACCATATTTAAAACTGCTACTTCATCTTCTTTAGGTCCATCTGTGCTGTCACAGATTTCATTCTTTTTTATAGCCAAGTAATACTCTTGTGTATATGTACCACATTTTTTTTATCCAGCCCTTCATTATGGGTACTTGGGTTGCTTCCATATCTTGGCTATTGTAAATAGAATAATAGTGCTGCAGTGGACATAGGAGCGCATATGTATATCTTTTTGAATTAATGTTTTGGATTTCCTCAGATAAATACCCAGAAGTAGAATTGCTGAGTCATAAGATAGTTCTATTTTTAATTTTTAATCTCTGAACTGTTTTGCATAATGGCTGCACCAATTTACAATCTCACCAACAGTGCAGGAGGGTTCCCTTCTCTCCATGTCCTCGCCAACACTTGTTTGTTGATTTACTGATGATAGCCATTCTGACAGGTGTGAGGTGGTATCTCACTATGGTTTTAATTTGTATTTCTCCAATGATTAATAAGGTTGAGCATCTTTTCATATGTCTTGCTGGTCATCTGTATGTCCTCTTTGGACAAAAGTCCATTCAGGTCCTCTGCCTATTTTTCAATTGGATTGTTTGTTTGTTTGTTTTTTAGTGTTGAGGTATATGAGTTCTTTATAGATTTTGGATACTATCCCCTTATTGGATGTATCATTGGTGACTGCCTTCTCCCATTCAGTAGATTGGTTTTTTTTTTGTTTTTTTGTTTTTTTTTCATTTTGTTGATGGTTTCCTTTGCTGTATAAAACCTTCTGGTTTGATGTAGTCCCATTTGATTATTTTTTCTTTTGTCTCACTTAAGGTAAGATAACAGAAAAAAATATTACAAGAGCACTGTCAGAGAGTTCACGGCCTATGTTTTCTCATAGGCATTTTATGATTTCAGGTCTTACATTTAGGTCTTTAATACAGTTTGAGTTTATTCTTGTATATGGTATAAGAAGGTGGTCCGGTTTCTTTTTTTTTTTTCTTTTCGTTTTGCATGTATCTGTCTACTTTTCCCAGTACAATTTATTGAATAAACTCTCTTTATTCTATTGTACATTCTTGCCTCCTTTGTCAGATTTAAATGACCAGATAGTCATGGGCTCATTTCTGGACTCTATTCTGTTCCATTGATCTGTGTCTGTTTTTATGCCAGTACAATGCTATTTTGATTACTGTACCCTACAGTATAGTTTGATGTCAGGTAGCATGATACCTCCAACTTTTTTCTTTTTTCTCTTTTCTCAAGATCCCTGTGGCTGGCTATTTGGGGCCTTTCACGGTTCTGTGTAAAATTTAAAATTATTTGTTCTAGTTCTGTGAAACATGTCATTGGTATTTTCATAGGTATTGCATTGAAATCTATAGATTGCTTTGGGTAGCATGGACATTTTAATGATGTTAATTCTTCCTGTCCATGAGTGTGGTACATGCTTCCATTTATTTGTATCTTCAGTTTTCTTTTTTCAGTGTCTCATAGTTTTCTGAGCACAGGTCTTTTGTCTCCTTGGTTAAATTTATTCTTAGGTATTTTTTTGATGCAGTTGTAAATGGGATTGTTTTCTTAATTTCTCTTTCTGGTAGTTCATAATTGGTATATAAAAATGCAACTGATTTCTGAATATTAATTTTTGTATCCTGCTACTTTACTAAATTCATTTATCAGTTCTATAGTTTTTTTGCTGGAATCATTAGGGTTCCCTCTATAAGTATTATGTCATCTGCAAATAATGACAGTTTTACTTCTTCCTTTCCAGTTTGGATGCCTTTTATTTCTTTTTCTTCTCTGATTGTTATGGTTAGGACTTCTAATACTATGTTGAATAAAATTGGTGAAAGTGGGAGGGCATCCTTGTCTTGTTCCTGATTTTAATTAAGGAGAACGCTTTTAGCTTTTTCCGGTTAAGTATGATGTTAGCTGTAGCTTTGTCATATATATAGGCCTTTATTATGGTTATAAAAACTCTCACTTTGCTGAGAGTTTTTATCATAAATGGATGCTGGATTTCATTAAATGCCTTTTCTGCATCTATTGATAATGATCATATGATTTTTATGTTTCATTTTGTTCATGTGTTGTTATCATGTTAATTGATTTGCAAATGCTGAACCAACCTCGTATCCCCAGAATAAATCCCACTTGATCATGGTGCATAATCTTTTTAATGTATTACTGAATTCAGTTTGCTGATATTTTGTTGAGGATCTTTGCATCTGTGTTTATCAGGGATACCAGTCTATAAGACTTTTACATTTTTGTAATGTCTTTATCTGATTTTGGAATCAGGATAATGGTGATCTCGTAAAATCAGGTTGGGAGCTTTCCCTCCTCTTGAATTTTTTGGAATAGTTTGAGAAGAATAAGTGTTAATTCTTTTTGGAATGTTTGGTAAAATTCACCGGTGAAGCCATCTGGCCCAGGACTTTTGTTTACTGGGAGTGTTTTGATTACTGATTTGATTTTGTTAGTAGCAATCAGTCCAGATTTTCTGTTTCTGCTTGATTCAGTCTTGGATGATAGTATGTTTCTAGGAATTTATCCATTTCTTCCAGATTATCCAATTTGTTGGCGTATAATTGTTCATAATATTTTCTTATAATCTTTTGTATTTCTGTCACTGTATTTCTGTGGTATATTTTGTCACTTCTCTTTCATTTCTGATTTTATTTATTTGGATTCTCTCCCTGTTTCTCTTTTACTCTCTCTCATGAGTCTGGTTAAAGGTTTGTCCGTTTTGTTTATCTTTTTAAAGAAGCAGCCCTTAGTTTCATTGATCTTTTGTATTGTGTTTTTAGACTTTATTTTGTTTATTTCTGCTCTCATCTTTATTGTTTCCTTCCTCTTATTCACTTTGGACTTTGTTCGCTGTCCTTTTTATAGTTCCTCTAAGTGTAGGGTTAGATTGTTTGAGATTTTTCTTGTTTCTTGAGGTATGCCTGCATTGGTATGAATTTCCCTCTTAGGACTGTTTTTACTGTGTCCCATAGATCATGTGTTTTGTGTTTTTATTTTCATTTGTCTTAAGGTATCTCTCAATTTCTTCCTTAATCTCATTGTTAACCCATTCATTATTTAGTAGTATGTTATTTAGCCTCCATGTGTTTGTGTGTTTTTCAGTTTTTTCTTCTTGTAATTAATTTCTGGTTTCATTGTGGTCAGGGAAGATGCTTGATATGATTTCAATTCTTCTTAAATTTATTGAGACTTGTTTTGTGGTCTATCTTGGAAAATATTCCATGTGCTCTTTAAAAGAAAGTATATTCTGCTGCTTTGGGGTGAGTCCTTAACTATTTTTGAGTTAAAAATTAAATTTAGTGAGTAAAACCTACAGAAAGGTAATTTTGGGAGGAGCTTACTCCAAGGAACCAATATCAAACTGTTTCTTGTCTTCAGATATATTCAAGTATAGGCTATCCTAACCACTTAGTGATACTCCCAAGATAATTCATGCAAAAGTGAGTGGTGTCTAAAGTCCCTTTAATTCTGAGGTCTCTGTATTTATATCATCATCATCTTTCTGAGCTTGAGAAATAATAAATTAGTGTTCACTCTAGAAGTGATAGCATCTGACTGGAGCAGGCTATTTCTGTTCATGACTTGACAGAAACAAGAATTGTTTGAGGGGGAAAATAAGTAGAAAGCTCTGGCTCTGACCCCTCAGCTGAATGATAATTACTAAGTGTAAAAAGTATGACCCTTACATATCCAGAGAGCAAAATTAGGCCAGCTCTGGGCTGGACATTGCTTTGACACTTGAGGATTCAGGCTTAGAAACAGACCTATACTTTATGACTCTTTTGTTTCAGCAGAAATCTGATGATTCTAGACAATGGGTCTGCTGGACTGCCAAGGTCCTGCCCACACATATTCCTGAGGATTGATGGTTTCCCTTGTGTTAGTTTTGTTATAGATTCCTGCTTACTAACCTTGCTTTAATCACTGAGTACCACTGTAACAGAGTTTTCTAGTCATATGTAAGAAAGAGTATATAATACATACCCTCTTCTGACCATGTAAAAATGTTATCAATATTAAGGATCATGCTAGCCCTGTCAAGTCATTTTAATTAAAAAATAATAATAACAACACTGGAATAATTCAGCTTGTAAAATCTTTGAGCCCTCTGTAGACAGGCTCAAATAATGTAGTTAATAATGTAAAGAATGTAAAAATAATTAAAGGTAGTGGATTTATTATTTAGTTGGTATTCAGAATGAATGTGGCCTGAAAAAAAAAACATCAGATTTAGAGTCAGAATACCAGGCTCACACACAGATCTGTGTGACTTTGTCATATCACCTCCTCTTTATTGCTTAGTAACTCCTCAATGCTAAATTGGGGGAAGGGGTGGTAATAAACAACTCAGGAGGCTATGAGGATGGATCAAAAGAGATGAAAGTACTTTGCATGCTATGAAGCACTTTGAGTGATGGAACTGAGGTAAATCCAGTGTCCTGGTTGGTTATAGAAATTCCTTAGACTTCCTTTCTAGCATAGCAGAGGTGCCACTGGTGCAAATTGACTCACTTATGTGTGGTGTTACCTTGTACTTCATCTGAGGTGGAACCCACTGATTTAATTCAGAGTTTATGTCAGTGGTTCAGTACCAGCTACTACTACTATTGGGATCACTTGACTCATGCCCAACATAGACTCTATAAAGTACTTAGGCATACTTTCACCCTCAGTCTGGATTAAATTCACTTGAAGACTTGCTAGGTTCTTTGTTTCATTTTGTTTGCACATCTGGCCTCAGTACAACTTTTTGACACTTCCAGTGCTATTGTGTGAAACTTCACACAAATGTGCAATTTTCAGGATGTTGTAATTAGGGCTATTTTTAAGTGTCAAAACTGCATTTCCTAAGGATTCTGCTTCAATGAAATGACATCCTTACGGATTACAGGGTGTCAAGGGTTCATTGAAGTGATAAAATTTGTTAATAGTTTGAAGTTGATACAGTTGTCTGTTGGTATTGGTGGGGGATTGGCTCCCTGATTCCCTTTGGATGCTCTGTGGATGCTCCAGTCCCTTTTGTAACATGGTATAGTATTGCATATAACCTGTATGCAAATATAACCTATATAACACATCCTCCTATACACTTTAAGCCATCACTGGGTTACTTATAATACTTAATGCAATGTAAATGCTATTGTAAATAGTTTTTGTACTGTATTGTTTAGGGAACAATGATAAAAAGTCTGTTCATGTTCAGTACAAATGCAGCTATCATAGGTTTAACTACAGGATACACATCAGCAACAGCATAACTTTTTAATACTTTCTATCCGTGGTTAGTTGAATCTGTGAATACAGAAACCTTGGATATGGAGGACTGACTGGATTTGAAAACAATAAGTGCTCACATTCCCTCCACCTTCCTGGTACAGTTAAATCCATGGCACTTATCATTGTATTGTTCCAGTTGAATGACTTCAACAAGGCAAGATTGCCAAGTAAATGATAAGGTAGTGATACCAATTAGGGGCTCCATTTGGACAAAGCCTTGGCATCTGTGGGTATATCAGGACCCTACCCCACCCCCACCCCATCTCCACACACAAGATGGTTCATGTTATTGTGAAACTTCCCAACTCTAAGTGAGTAACTCATAACAACTCTATATTCTGGCCACCCAATTTGGAGGGTATACTGCTCACTTACACTATTAATTTTATTTATTTTAACCCTTATTGCTGTTTTTAAATTAAAAGTAACACACAGTTGTAACAAATTCAAACAATATAAAAGGCATAAAGTTAAAAAAAGTAAATTCCTCTCCTTCCTAATAAAGTCATTTACTATTTAATGATTATTTATCCTTTGCTCTTTTAAATTCTGTTCAGAGTCAAATACAAGTGTACGCAGGCTGTTCTTTGTACATTGAAATTTTGTATTTTATTATGCAGGATAGTACATATTTTATTATTTAAATGTCTGAGAAATATAATCATATCAGTACACTTAGGTCTTAATCTTTTCAAATGGCTACATTTCATTTTCTATGTATGTTCTATATTTCGTTGTATTACTACCTTACTAGGTTCTTAGAAGTGAAATGACTAGATAAAAGGATATGCCTTTTAAAATTTTGATGAATGTTGCTAAGTGGAACTTCATAAAAATGTCACCAATTTATATTTTCACCAATGGTGCATGAATACCACATGGTCTGTCTTTCTGATTTCTGCCAATCTGTGAACAAGGGGGGAAAAAAATCTAATTTTTAATTGAATTTTTATTTCCCGCATTACTAGTGAGGTTGAGCATCTTTTCTAGTTTATGGCTTGCATATTTTGCTTGTTCATTTTCTTTTTCCCTTTTTCTAATATTTTTGCCTTGTTTCATTTACATGAATGCTTATACATTGTAAATATTAATTATAATGTTTTTAAAAATTATAATACTTTTAATAAATTTTCTTCCAGGTGACACTTGTGTTTAAACCTTCCTAATAATTTCCTTTAGTATTTGAAAGTTTGTAATATTTATGTAGTCAAATCAATCAGTTTTTTCTTTTGAGGTTTCTAGATTTTGAGTCTTGTATAGGAACAACTTTCTCAGTACAACTTTTAAAAATTCTCCTATATTATTTTAAATATGTATGTTTATAATTTTGCTTATTAAATTCATTTGGAAATTATTGTCCTTTATAATGTGAGGTAGGGCTTGAACTCAGTTGTCCTAATACTTATGCATTTGTCTCTCTTGCCCAACTGATGTTAAAATAACACAGCTTTTATATTCTGAAAATCATATATATATAAAGTATAGATGATTTATTCATTCATTTATTCTTATGCTGATAATACATTATTTTAATTATTCAAGTTTTAAGTTATATTTTGTTATCTGGTAAAGCAAATTCCTCTAAATAACTCTGTTTCAAAAATTTTAAAACTATTGTGTCCTTTCTCCACTCCAGAGGAATTTCAGATTCAGCTTGTCAAATACCATAAAAAATCCTGATGGCATCTTCCCCAGCATTTTTAAAATAAAAGGTTTCAAACATACAGAAAACTTGAAAGAAATTTATAGTGAATATCCATATGCTCACCACCTAGATTTTACCATTAACATTTTACAATATTTGCTTTACCTGTTGGCATTTCAATTGTGATCATTGTACTGAATGTAGAGATCAATCTAGAGAGAACTGACATTGTATAATTCTGAATTTATACAAGAATATGCTGTCAGTTTCCATTTATTTAGGTCTTTTTGTTCTTATTAAAGTTTTATAGTTATTGTTCTGTAGATTTTGTGCATGTCCTATAAGGTTTATTCTGAGATGTTTTCTAGATTTGGTTGTTATGTGAATGGGCTCTCCCCTCTCCCTGACCCCATTTCCTTTTCTAATTGATTATTTTGGGCACATAGGAAAGTTAATTATTTGTGTGTTGCAAATGTCTCTCATCCATCTTTCTCAGTTCTCTTATTAGTTATAGTTTTAGAGGGGATTTTTCTCACTAGACAGCGTCCTCACATGCAGATAACTCTGGTTTCTTTCATCATTTTTTACTGTCTATTCCTCTCATTTCTTTTTCTTATCATTCTTTACTGTCGCAGATTCCAATAAAATGTTAAACAATGATAGTGGAAATCCTTATTTTATTTCTGACTTGGATGTTTCACTGTATAATGTTTGCTGTGGTTTCTGGTAGAGATTCTTTATCTGAGGACATTTCCTTCTTTTTTTCCTTCATTCTCTTTATTTGCTAAATCTTTTCAAGAATGAGAGTTAGACTTGAATAACACCAAATAACAATTGGACCTAATAGACATATATAGAACACTCCACTCAACAGCGGAATATACACATTTTCTCAAGTCCACATGGAACATTCTCTAGGATAGATCACATGTTAGGACACAAAACAAGTCTTAACATATATAAGAAGATTGAAAGCATACCAAATGTCTTTTCCAACCACAAGTGAATGAAACTAGGTATCAGTAGCAAAAGGAATACCAGAAAAATCACAAATATATGGAAATTAAACAACATGCTCTTGAATAATGAAGTGGATCAATGAAGAAATCACAAGGAAAATCAGAAAACATTTGAAACAAATAAAAATAAAAACAACATACTAAAATTTATGGATACAGCAAAAACATAGTAAGAAGGACATTTATAGCACTAAATGACTACATTAAAAAAAGAAGAAAGATCTCAAATCAACAACCTAACTTTATACCTTAAGGAACGAGAAAAAGAACAACAAACTGAACCCAAAGTTAGCAGAAGGAAAGAAATAATAAAGATTAGAGCAAAATTAAACAAAATAGGAAAGCAATAGAAAAAAACTCAGCAAAGAAGTTTTTTTTTTTTTTTTTTGAGATCAACAAAATTGACAAACCATTAGCCAGACTAAGAAAAAAGAGAGAAAACTCAATAATAAAAATAAGAAATGAAAGAGGCAACAGTATAACTGATGTCACAAAAGTAAAAAGGATCATAAGAGACTATTATGAATAATTATACATCAACAAATTGGATAACCTAGAAGAAATGAATAAATTCCTGAAAACATACAAACTATCAAGACTGAATCATGTATAGATTAAAAAAAAAAAAAATCTGGCCAGACATACAACTAGTAAAGAGATTGAATCAGTAATCAAAAACCTCACAAAAAAGAAAAGCCAAGATGGCTTTACTGGAAATTTCTACCAAACATTTAAAGAATTCTTAACATCAAATCTTCTCAAACTATTCCAAAAACTGAAGAGGAGGGAACACTTCCAAACTCATTTTATGATGTCAGTATTACCCTGATACCAAAACTAGATAAATATAGTGCAAGAAAAGAAAATTACAGACCAAAATCCCTGATGAATATTGATATAAAAATGCTCAATAAAATATTAGCAAATCAAATTCAGTAGCACATTGAAAGGATTATATACCATGACCAAGTGAAATTATTCCTGGAATGCAAGAAAGGTTCAACAAATGAAAATCAATTTATGTAATAGAATACAAAAGATTAACAGAATGAATAACAAAAACATGCAATCATCACAATTGGTGCAGAAAAAGCACTTGATAAAATTAAACATTCTTTCATGATGAAAACACTCAACAAACTAGGAACATAAGGCAATTACCTCAACATAATAAATAAATAAAAGGAGCCAGGGACATATAAGGAGGAACTGAATTGTCTAGCTTCAGGTCAAGGGCTAGAGGGGCAGCTTGTTCCCTGATACAAGTGCTGGCAGAAGCCATCGTTCCTTTATTGAGTCCTCCCCCACTCAGTCTACATGTGCATGTGGGCACCATATAATGAATCTCCATCAACCTGGCTAACACTGTTGGCCCTGCCCTGGTGAATCCCTGAGACCCACCCCATCTAACTTGTGGGCCCACCCAAGCCAACTCCAGTGGCTTTTCCATACAAATGACCTGTCTTGGCTCATGCTGCAGACTTCCCTAAAATCTCTCAAAGGTTCACAAATCCCAAACAGGCAGCATCTGGCCTCAGCATACCCTGTACCTCTTGCTAAGCAGCCCCAAGCCCAGCACTAGAGGTAGATGGCCTCAGCTTGCAGCTTAGCCTCTCTCAGATACCTCCAAGCCCAGCATCACCTGAAGATCACTTTGTAGCTCACACCAAGTGGTCCCAAGCAGGACATAGACAGTGACTGACCTTGGCCTGCAACAGAGCTCCTCCCAAGAGACCCCAGAACCAACACACCTCATGGCCAGCATCAGAACCAACAGACTTGGTGGCAGGTGTCAGAGTACACCAGAACACCCAAACCACTTCCACAAATGACACATCCAAAGGACAGACTCGACAAGCACCAGAGCCCCACCAAAGCAAATTCTGATCCATAGGGTCAGTCCTCACACAACACCTCCTCTACTGTAGTCACAGCCAGTCCTCACAACCAATAAGCCTGAGGGTCAGCCCCTCCCACTGATGTGCCAACATCAATCAAGGCTCAGCTACAACAGGAAGGCACCTACAACCCACACAAGGGACACACCTGGAGCACCCAGTTCAGAGGACCAGGGAGACTGTGCCACTGGGTCCCACAGGACACCTACTACATAAGGTCATTCCACCATGACTGGAGGACATAGCAGCTCTACCTAAAACATAGAAACCAACACTGGGAGGCAGCCAAAATCGGGAGAAAAAGAACATGTCCCAAATGAAAGAAAGAACAAAGTTCCAGAAGAACTAAACAAAATAGAGACAAGCAATCTACCAGAGGCAGAGTTCAAAACACTAGTTATAAGGATACTCACTGAGCTCAGGGAGAACTTTATCTAAGAGAGAAGATACCTAAAAATGGAGATAAAAAACATAAAAAAGAATCAATCAGAAAGGAAGAATGCAATAACTGAAATGAAGAATACATTAGAGGGAAGCAACAGTAGAGTAGATGAAGCATAGGATTGAATCAGCGATTTGGGAAATAAGATAGCAAAAATCAGAACAGCAAAAAGAAGAAAGAATCCAAAAAATGAGGATAGTTTAATAAGAAGTGTGTGGGACAATGTCAAGCATTCCAACATTCTCATCATAGGGGTACCAGAAGGATTAGAGAGAGAGCAAGGAATTGAAAACCTGTTTGAAGAAATGACTGAAAACTTCCCTAACATGTGAAGGAAGTAGACGTACAAACTCAGGAAGTGCAGAAAGTCCCAAACAAAATGAACCCAAAGAGGCCCACACCCAGATACATCATAATTTAATTTCCAAAGATTAAAAACAGAATCTT
The DNA here is from genome assembly GCA_004026885.1 of Lyroderma lyra. Taxonomy (NCBI): domain Eukaryota; kingdom Metazoa; phylum Chordata; class Mammalia; order Chiroptera; family Megadermatidae; genus Lyroderma; species Lyroderma lyra. The sequence continues at coordinate 63,345 of PVJL010004542.1, forward strand.
AAAAGCAGCAAGAGAAAAGCAGTTACCCTGCAAGGGAGCTCTCATAAGACTGTCAGTTGATTTCTCAACAGAAACTTTGCAGGCCAGAAGGAATTAGCATGAAATATTCAAAGTAATGAAAAGCAAGGACTTACAAGCAAGATTATCTAGGAAAGCTCACTTTAGATCGGGAGACATGCAGAAATTAAATGTAAAGGGATGGAAAATGATATTTCATGAGAATGGAAACAAAAAAACAAAAGAGCTGGACTAGTAGTAATACTTAACACCAGACAAAACAGACTTTAAAACAAAGGCTACAAGAGTCAAAGAAGGACTCCGTAATATTAATTCTGCGTATTTATTCAGAGCAACCCAAAATGCTAAATCAAAAAGGCATATGTATTCATATTTTCATTGTATAATAGCATTATTTACAGTAGTCCAAGATATAGAAATAACACAAATGGATAAAGAAGAGATGGTGCATACATACAATAAAATATTACTCAGCCATAAAACAGAATGAAATATTGCCATCTGCAGCAACATCGATGGACCTAGAAGATATTATGCTGAGTGAAATAAGTCAGACAAAGACAAATACCATGTGATTTCACTTACACGTGGAATCTAAAGAACAAAATACATGAACAAACAAAACAGAAAGAAATTCATAGATGCAGAGAACATTTTGATGGTTATTAGATGGAAGGGGGCTTGGGGAGATGGGTGAAAAAGGGAGGGGAAGGGATTGGTATTTACAAAATAGTCATTGGGATGTAAAGCACAGCATAGGAAAGATAGTCAATAATATTATAATAACTATGTATGGTGTCAAATGGGTATTAGATTTATTGGGTTGATCACTTTGTAGGTTGTATAAATGCCTAGTCATTATGTTGTACAACTGAAACTAATATATTGTATGTCAACTGTAATTGAAAAATAAATTATTTTTTAAAAATTGTATGGTACTGCCATAAATCAATGGAACAGAATAGTGAGTCCAGAAATAAACTCATATGATCTTCAACAAGGGTGCCAAGGCCACAAAGTGAAGAAAGCACGGTCTCCTTAATAAATGGTGCTGGGGAAACTGAACATCCACCTGCAAAAGAATGAAGTTGAACCATTACCTCACACCATACACAAAAATTAAAATAGATTAAAGACCTAAACATAAGACCTCGTATAACTTGTAAAAGAAAACACAGGGAAAAAGCTTCATGACATGGGTTTGCCAATGATTTCTTGGATCTCACATGAAAAGTACAGGCAACAAAAGCAAAATAGACAAATGGGACTACATCAAACTTAAAAACTTCTGTACATCCAAGCAGCAGTCAACAGAGTGAAAAAGCCATACTATTTTCCGTAGCAGCTAAACAGTTTTACATTCCCACCAGCAGTGATGAGGGTTCCAGTTTCTCCACTTCCTCACCATCACTTGTTGTTTCCTGGGTTTGTCTGTCTGTTTCTTGTTTTTTGATAGTGGCCATCCTAATGGGTATGAGATGGTGACTGGTAATGTTGAGCACTTTTTTACGTGCTTACTGACCACTTGTACATGAGGACTGTCTGGAAAAAATCCAGCCATAAATGCCTTCATTTTTCATATTAATGGCTGGATACTTTCCGGACAGCCCTTGTATGTTAATTTCAAATCCTGTACCTACTTTTTAGTTGGGGTTTTTGTCTTTCTTCTGTTGAGTTGTAAGAGTTCTATATCCTGGATACGACGCTTAGCAAGGGTATGATTTGGAAATGGTTTCTCCCATTCTGCAGATTGTCTTTTTCACTTTCCTGTTTTGTTTGTTTGTTTGTTTGTTTATGTGGGTGGCTCCCTGGCTAGGAATCGAACCCAGGCTGCAGCGCTGACAGCGCCGAAGCCTTAGCCATCAGGGAACTCACTTTTTTACTTTCTTGATGGTGACCTTGGAAGCACAGAAGTCGTTGATTTTGATGAAGTCTAATTTCCCTGTTTTTTTCTCATGTCACCTGCACTTTAAGGTATTCCATTTGATGTCTTCAGTGATTTATCTGACAATCTGATTTGCTCACTGGAAATAATAACTGTATTGTTCTTAGTTTTCCTGCTTTGGAACTGTAAAGTACTTGATTTGAAATGTTTGCCAGTAATATATAGAAGAGCTTAGAAATGTTGACATCCATTGAGCTAGTTAACCCAGTTCTCTCACCTTAGCCCCAGGAAGTAGTTTAATAGAAGTGCATTCTATATACCCAGGGGTCATTGCATTGTCCCCCATGAGAGAGGGATGCCGGAAGCATGTTCAGTAGCAGCGGAGGGGGATTAAGTCTGTAGTGCTACATTGTTAGGCAGCTATTGAATGTTATAATTATGAAACTTATTTAATGAAAATATTCATGGTACAATATTCAGTGGAAAAAAACACAGGTGTGTGCCCATCATGATTAAAAATTTGCACATATATAAAATTTGCACAGATGGAAGGGCATACAAATTTATAGGTAGCTTTATTTTCTCAAATTTTATTTAATATTGATATTTTATCTTTCCAATTAAGTAAAAAATATACATAACATTTCAGATTGGTTGGGGACATGGTGACAAGTGATTAGATATGGACATATCTTTATCCTTATCTCACCCTACTTTTTAATAGTAATTATTTGTTATTATCATGATCATCCGGGTTAGACTTACAAACAGAAAAATAGTTTGCCATGTTTATTTACTAAGAATCTGAATAGAGATATTTTAATTTTCATATCAAACCCAAACACTGACAATGACTTGATTTTTATATTAGAATTAAGATTATTTTAGTCATTGTTATCATTACAATTTGTGACAAGAGAGGTAATGATGATTATGGTGATACTATGTTAATAATAAGGATTCACAGAACCACTTTCTTAGGCATCTCATGAAAGAATTATAATTATTTTACATGTAAACAAATCAGTCACCCCAGCTTTTGAAATGTATTTCAAATGGATCGATTTATAAAGTTGTTTTTTTCTTTTTAAGGAACAATAAATGCATGGAAAAACAATAAAAAAGTAAGCACATTACAAGGTCACATGTAGCTTGCGCATCCAAGGTGAGGCCACATTTGGAGTTGCTGTGCCCAGAGAGAGCTGACTGGGCCACAAACTGGGTGTGTGGATCCCTTGACCCTCCTGAGTGACAGTGGTCCAGGGCACAGCCAGTAACTGTGAGGTGATCTGTCTTCCGTGGCCTGGAATGGGTTTGACAGGGCAGCAGGCAGGGAAAAGCCACAGAGGCCCACAGCCAGCCTGTGCCCCACCCCCCTCCCCACCCCCGCCCACGCAGACTTGGCTTCTGGGCCTGGCTTGGTTCAGGCAGAGGCGTCATCTTGTTCTAGTATGTGGGAAGGCTATGAAAAGAAAACTCTGGTTGGCCCAAACATTTGTACAAGAATTACACTAGGATCTTTTGTTCTTACTTGGACATGGTCAGAATTAACTTAGAGATCCAAAACAGGATTATTTTGTTGTTGTTTTTGTTTTTGAATCTGAGTTACTTAATGCAAGGATACAGAGGGAAATACAAAACAGAAACACGTGGCTGAAGTCTATCAAATGTACTGATATCCCCGGCTCAGTCTTCAGGGCATCATTTTGTTAGTGTCTGGGGGGCTTCTGACTCAAACTCAGCATTCAAGCTGCTGCTGAACTTCCTGGGGAAAGGCCCAGTGATCCAAGTCAAGCAGTGGAGCGTGTCTGAGAAGTACACAGAGCTTCAGAGATCTCAACCAATTTTTTCTTCCTCCTCAGGTTTAACAGGGCAAACTTGCTTTCTGCAAACAACTGAAAAAGCTGCCCTTGGAAACTCTTTCTTTGGCTCTCATGGAGCGGCCAGAACTTGTACTGTGAGGCCCTGAATGGGACAAGCTCTCACCTACTGATTCCCCCAGTGGTTGTCGCCATGGCCAGCAAGAGGAAGTCCACCACCCCATGCATGATCCCTGTGAAGACGTTGGTGCTGCAGGCTGCGGGTGCCGAGGCCCCGCCCACGGAGGCTCTGCCTGCAGCACCCCAGCAGGACCTGTCCCCAGAAGCCCTTGCTGTGAACAGCAGCTGCAGCGAGGCCGCCCAGAACCCCAGCAGTACCAACTGCGCTGTGCTGGCCAATGGGCACCGGAGCACTTTGGACGGTTACTCGTACTCCTGTAAATACTGCAATTTCAGATCCCAGGATGTAACCCAGTTTGTGGGACATATGAACTCCGAGCACACAGACTTTAATGAAGACCCGACTTTTGTATGCACTGAGTGTAGTTTTCCAGCAAAAACTCCTGAGGTGCTTTCTCTGCACAATACTAAGTGTCACTTGGGGGAAGCCAGCTTTGTGTGGAATGTGGCCAAGCCAGACAATCATGTAGTTGTGGAGCAGAGCGTCCCCGACAGCTCCAGCACTCCTGACCTATTGGGAGAGCCCATTGCTGAAGGGACGGATGGGCAGGCTGAAATCATCATCACCAAAACTCCAATCATGAAGATAATGAAAGGCAAAGCTGAAGCCAAAAAAATTCATACGCTTAAGGAAAATGTCCCCAGTCAGCCTGTCTCTGAGGCCTTACCAAACCCATCAGCCAGGGAAAAGGAGGTGAAAGAGGGGGACCACTCCTTTGTTAATGGGGCGGTGCCAGTCAGCCAGGCATCGGCCACCTCTGCAAAGCCCCCTCATGCAGCCAATGGGCCTCTGATCGGCACAGTGCCAGTTCTGCCGGCTGGTATAGCACAGTTCCTGTCCCTCCAGCAGCAGCCCCCCGTGCACGCCCAGCACCACACCCACCAGCCCCTGCCCACCTCCAAGTCCCTTCCCAAAGTGATGATCCCCCTGAGCAGCATTCCCACCTACAACGCGGCCATGGACTCCAACAGCTTTCTGAAGAACTCTTTCCACAAGTTCCCCTACCCAACCAAAGCTGAGCTCTGTTATTTGACTGTGGTCACCAAGTATCCAGAGGAACAGCTCAAGATCTGGTTCACAGCCCAAAGGCTGAAACAAGGGATCAGCTGGTCCCCTGAGGAGATCGAGGACGCCCGGAAAAAGATGTTCAACACCGTCATCCAGTCTGTGCCCCAGCCCACGATCACCGTTCTCAATACCCCCCTGGTTGCCGGCGCTGGTAACGTCCAGCATCTCCTCCAGGCTGCTCTCCCGGGTCACATAGTGGGGCAGCCAGAGGGCACAGCAGGGGGACTCCTGGTCACTCAGCCGCTGATGGCCAATGGGTTGCAGGCACCAAGCTCGTCCCTCCCCCTGGCAGTTACGTCTGTGCCCAAGCAGCCGGCGGTTGCGCCCATTAACACCGTGTGTTCCAGTACAGCGTCGGCGGTGAAGGTGGTGAACGCGGCCCAGTCGCTGCTCACGGCGTGCCCCAGCATCACCTCCCAGGCCTTCCTCGACGCCAGCATCTACAAAAACAAGAAATCTCACGAACAGCTGTCCGCTCTGAAAGGTAGCTTCTGCCGGAACCAGTTCCCAGGACAAAGTGAAGTGGAGCATCTGACCAAAGTGACAGGCCTCAGCACCAGGGAGGTGCGGAAGTGGTTCAGTGACCGCAGGTACCACTGTCGGAACCTGAAGGGCTCCCGGCTCATGATGCCCGGAGATCCTGGCGCCATCATCATGGACTCTGTGCCAGAGGTGCCCTTCTCCCCAGCCTCCAAGGTCCCTGAGGTGACCTGCATCCCGACGGCAGCCACTCTGGTCACCCACCCTTCTGCCAAACGACAGTCCTGGCATCAGAGCCCTGACTTCACACCAACCAAATACAAGGAGCGAGCCCCCGAGCAGCTCAGAGCCCTGGAGAGCAGTTTTGCACAAAACCCCCTTCCTCTTGATGAGGAACTGGATCGCCTGAGGACTGAAACCAAAATGACCCGGAGAGAGATTGACAGCTGGTTTTCTGAGAGACGGAAAAAAGTGAATGCCGAGGAGACCATGCCGGCTGATGGGGGTCCCTCTCAGGGGGAGGGGGAGGCTGCCGAGGACGAGGGTGGAGCAGAGGGTTTGGCCGATGACCTGAGGGTCTCTGGGGAGAATGGTTCCCCAGAAGTGCCCAGCAGCCACACCTTGGCAGAACGCAAAGTCAGCCCCATCAAAATCAACCTCAAGAACCTGAGGGTCACCGAAGCCAATGGCAAGAGTGAGCTACCTGGGCTGGGCGCCTGCGAGCCCGAAGACGATGGACCGAACAAGCTGGCCGAGCAGCCCCCCGGCAAGGTGAGCTGCAAGAAGACCGCCCAGCAGCGGCACTTGCTGCGCCAGCTGTTTGTGCAGACGCAGTGGCCAAGCACCCAGGACTACGACTCCATCATGGCCCAGACAGGCCTGCCGCGGCCAGAGGTGGTGCGCTGGTTTGGGGACAGCCGATACGCCCTGAAGAATGGCCAGCTCAAGTGGTATGAGGACTACAAGCGGGGCAACTTCCCACCAGGGCTGCTGGTCATCACCCCTGGCAACCGGGAGCTGCTGCAGGACTATTATGTGGCACATAAGACGCTGTACGAGCAGGACCTGCAGAGCCTCTGCGACAAGACCCAGATGAGCTCCCAGCAGGTCAAGCAGTGGTTTGCTGAGAAAATGGGCGAGGAGACCCGGGCCGTGGCAGACACAGGCAGCGAGGACCAGGGCCCTGGTGACCCTGCGGCAATTCCCAAGGAGCTGGGTGACACCTGTTCGGAGGTGTCGGAACACAGTGAGTCATGGGAGCCCAGTGCCCCTGAGGCCAGCTCAGAGCTCTGTGACACACCGAGTCCCCAGCCTGGACGCCAGCTGGGTAAGGAGCCCACGGGAGCCAAGGTTGTCCTCTGTGGGTCTGGGGAGGGGCACCCAGGGGTGGGCACTGCATTTACTGCAGGGGGGCAGCTGCTGTTCCGAAGGCTGCCTGGCTGCTTCAGGGCTACCGGACAGCAGACATCATTGGAGTATAACAAACTAGTGCAGGGGACAGGACACAGTGAACCTACAGGGTCCCGACTTTTCTAGCCCTTTCTTAGCAATAGGAGAATGGTCAGAATGTTACCTGAGGCAGGCAGAACCACAACCAGTGGGCAGGAGAAAGCAACAGAACTTTTGGGGAAATTTAACTCAAATTGGTGAACAAAAAGAAAGAGTCTTAATTGTCCTTGGATACACGAAGTGTGGTTTTCAGTGATGAAAATCCAGTAACTTACATTTCTGTTGTTCTTCCTGATATAGAAGTAATGGAAAATCGTCTTCCCTCTTAGCCACACATGGAATCAAAAGCTTGAGTTTTGTTCCTCAGTTTCTCTGGATCATGGTGTTAGTATTTGACTTCAGGTTATTTTATCGAAGACAGGCTTGAGGCCACAGACGGGTCATATGTCATCAGGTATTGATTTCCTAGGTCTTGGTCCCGAGTTCCCAGCCTTTGCCTCCCCCACCCCCTCTCGGGCATGTGCCCCATCAGAGGCCTCATCACAGGATGGCCAGGAGGCTGTGGCACCCAACAACTGTCTGCATCTGCAGCCTCTCTGATCTGTGGGCCTTTACAAGTTAGTTCTGGGACCCAGTATTTTTGGACTTGACCCTGTTCTCCTCCAGGCCCCCTGAGTCAGTGAGGGCCTCGCAGGGGCATCACGAGCACCAGAGAACACATGTGGGCCACAGGGCTGGGTGCCTGGAGCCTCTCCTCCAGCACTGGGCCCGCCCCCTGGAAATGCCCACAAAACAGCATAGATGGCTGGGAACCGGAAAAAACTAGCTGCTCTTGCTGCTTTTTTAAATCAAAATTTTACTAAGTTATTATAATGTTGGGTAGCTGGAAATAGGCTGGTGGTTACACAACATTGTGAACGTACTTAATGCCACTTAATGGACACTTAAAATGGCAGGTTTTATGTTATGTATATTTTACCACAATTTTTAAAAACAGACGTAGAGTTGGGATGAATGGATTTGAATCGCAAGCATTGACTCCCCTCAGCGTCCAAATCCAACACAAAGTGAAGTGCTGATGTCCTAGGTGGGGCGGAGCAGGAGTGGCGCGGGTGGCCACGATGTGGCATTGCCCTCTCCGGTCCGTGGCAGAGAGTCACGTGTGCAGGAAGGGCTTGTCTGTGTAGCCATACCTGGCTTCTCACGGCGTTGTCAGCAGCCTCGGTGCGAGGGCCACTCCTGTCAGCAGCATGGATAATGGCCCTCTCTGGACAGCGCCGCTGACTTGACGTCAGGGTTGAAAGTTATAAACGGAGTGAAGACACGAGTAGCATACATGTCAGAAACCAGCCCCAGCTGCTCTTGTATTGGAACAGTGTGCTCTGGAGGCCGGAGTGGGAGAGGGCAGCGGCCTGGGGGGCCTGTGAGTGGGCCTAGAGAAGACGAGCTCCTGCCCCGGCTGGGAGCCCCCGGTTTGGCGGGGTCCCCTGGAGTGTCTGCGGCCTCGCCAGATTGAGCAGCATCCCGTCCTTTGCCCACATCCCTTCCTCACGTTCCCTCCGGATGCAGAGTCGGGGAGTGGCTGGCAAGAAGGTATTGCTCGTGGTCCCCAAAGCCAGATGCCGCCCTGGCATGGCAGAGATGCCATCACTGCTGCTGTAGGGGCTACGCAAGCGGCAGCTGACATGGAGATGACAGGCATGTGTTTTCTCCTCAGAAACAGACTGAATTTGACCCGATTACTGTGAGGGACTGGCCAGTCCAGGATGCCGCCTGCCACATGGAAGGAAGGGCCCGACCTGACTCCCTGCCGCCACATGCCGTTCCCAGGCCCGGCCGCTGGGCGCGCGCAAGAGCTTCTGGAAGCCTCGCAGACAGCCCAGAGCCTGCTGTCACCTTCAGCCTGCCACCACCAAGCCAGCAGGGAGAGCAGCGTTCTCCTCAGTCCTTCCTCCCACAACATAGGACCTTTCCTTTGCCTTCCAGTGGACAGAGTAGTTCAGATTTCATAGTCATAGACACAGAATCAAGTTTTTAAACATAGAAATCCACTATACACATTCAATAAAACATCATATTACAAACACTTTTATGACATAGAAACTTTGGTTAGCAAAGCAGTACATTGTCTTCTACATCATCTCTGAAAATGCCCCGTGTCTCTTCTCTGGAGGTTGCTGGGGCCACATGTCCCCTCACTTTCCAGGGTCAGGCAGGGGTTATGGGCACACTCAGACTCCCCCTGGAGCCCCAGGGCCGCTTTGCAGAGACGCCTGCTCCGGGACGTGGTGACCAGCCGACGCCCCTGCCAGGCTGCCTTGCCTGATGGGGTCCCAGGGCTGTGCAGAGCCACTGCTGCCCGCGTGGAGACACGGACTGGCCGTGCGGCGAGCGTGAGATGCCCACCGCCCTGCCAAGAGGTGGCAGTAGTTCTGCTTTCTCGCGGAAGTCTGAATCATGGACCATAACTTTTCGGTTATCAGATCCACTAAAGAAACATTTATTGTTAAGCCTAATGTACTGACCTGTGTGCCCGCATTTTAAAATTCTGGACATGTTTTGAGTGAGAGGAAAGTAGAAAACAGAAGGGACAAGACGAAAGAGTGCATGGCCCTTGCGGGGACGCTCGGAGCCCTGCGCCCTCACTGCAGAGCCGCCTGTGTCCCGGGAGGGAAGGCCCCTTGGTGATGGTGAGAGTGAGACTGATGAAATGTGGGACTTTTAAAAATGATCAGAGCTGAGTGGTCCTTGGCACCAAGACCTGCACTTGGGCATCTCTGGCAGAACTCCCAGGGTCCTCCTGGAACCCACGGCAAGGGCCTGGCTGGCATGCTGGGCACTCCCCCAGGGGTGCTGGCCATCACTGGACAGGTCGTTAACAGGATTTATATTTTCAATATTTATATCTGCAGACTTGGAAACAAGATCTCAGTCTACTTTAGCCTAACCCTCATATCCATTTTTTTAATTGAGAAAAATCACAGGAAAAGGTGCCTTTGAAACATGGAGAAACTTGCTTACAAAGCTGCACTAAATGGTGAAGCCCCATTTCCCCGAGACTGGCTGCTCTGAGATCGCCCGGAAGCCGGGGGCGGGCGGAAGAACACCACCTGCAGCCCCGCTCGCCTGCTTCCCAAAGCACCAGGACCGGGTGGGCAGCACGAGGAGACCCCAGAGGAAGAGCAGGGGCTTTGGGCAAGAACACTGGTGGTGGGTTAGGCGTGGCCCTTCTCCCCCAACTCCCCTGGGAGCTGGGCTGGGCAGGCCCCTCACCGGCATGGCTCTCAGGATGAAGACCCTGGTGGCACCTCCTGCCTTCCAGGACGGAGCTTGCTTTGGAAACCAAAAGCCCTCCAGCCTTTGTTCTTTGGAAGTATCTTCTCTTGCCCTCTCTGTCCCAGTAGGGACCACCTCTGATGTGTTTCAGACAGGTGATTTGTGAGCATTTGGCAAGTTTTGCAGCCTGGTTTTGTATCCTTTCCATTTTGGGTGTGAAGCTATTTAGCCCTAAAGGCCTCTTTGCAAAATTGCCAAGAATGGCGACTTACTGTCTTCCTTCAGAGAACAGACACCTGGAATTTTCCTGTCTTTATGTACACACAGGTTAATTTATATGTACACATGTACAGTACGGATATCCATTTGATACTTTGCTCATGAAATGGACATCGGACACGTACACCTGAGGAACTTGGTGGCATGCGGGCACTGGGGGAAAGTAGCCTGTGTTGGAGGGAATGCAGGGACATGGGGCACACTGGGTGGCTCACAGGAAGCCACCTCCAGGGGTCTGAGATTTGCCCTCCTGGCATCACCCCCACAGCCCTACACGCCCTGACCGGAGGACATGTCCTTAGAGAGGATTTTCTTGGTTACTTGTGTTCACATTTCATTTACATGCCGAACAGCAAGACAGAAAACATGAATTACATGGTAGACGAGTTCATGTAGGACAGAGAGAGCGACCCAGCTTCGGCACCAGCTTGTCTTTAAAAGCTGGAGAAGTTGCCATGTTTTCCTCATGAAGGTTGGTCCCCACCAGCCAGGGCCACACAAGTGAATGGTGAGACAGCCCAGGTAAGGAGCCCAGCGAGTGGACAGTGGGGTTCACGCCTGAAAGGATGAGATGATCAGAGGTGATGTGAGAGGGACGGTTGGGTCTTCGAGCAGGTGCCTAAAGGGGCGTTGCAGCAGGTGCCCAGAGCTTTGGTGTGGGTGCGAAACCATGAACACAGCCCTCCAGGCGCAGTGAAATGCCCGCATGGGCCCAGAGCTGGACTGCACCAACAGTGCCGTGGGCACGCGGGATGGCAACAGCCAGCCCGGCGGCCCTGTCACAAGACGTCACTGCGGTTGTGCACACCACTGATGCGTTAGGTTCTGGGATGTCACCTGGAAGGCAGTGGTGCTGCAGGGTGGAGCGGGGGCTGGGGCTCGGCTGTCCTGAAGACTGAGCGTCCGCCGTAGGGTGGCTGATCCCGCCCCTCACCTGCGTGTGCGCGGGGCTCGTCAGGGGCAGCGCAGGGTTTCGGCGTGTCTTGTTGCCTGTGTCTTATCCGTGTTTCGTTTATTGTACTTTTTACATGAGGTTGTAGATCCAGTTTTAATAGGTGAAACCAGATCATCCTTCTACTCCAGGAAATCTGGATTTATGATACATACACCTGACATAGTTTGATTGCTTGCTTTAGTTCTTGGTCCTTGAGGAGCGTTTTGGTCTGGGAGGAGCCCCTGCTCTGTGAGCTGTGGGTTCTGAAGCCGAAGGCCCAAGCGGGATGGCTGTGGGAGCCTGGGACTCAGCAGCATTCTGCTGGCCGAGTGACCAGCATCTGTCAGGTGGACCAAAGCGCCCTGCCCCCAGGCCCCCCACACCTGGCTCTCCAGAAGCAAACATCGGAGCTGGGCAGAGTGTCGGGGGGTGGGGTGCCTCATCCCAGCTGCCCATGGGAGGTTGTCCCACCAGGAAGTTCTGTGTGTTCTCTAGGCTCTGGTTCGTTTTATCCTGCTCAGTCAGTGGTCCAGTGACAGGTCCTATGTCTCTGGGACATGTGGGGAGGACATTGGCCTTTCAGGTCAGGTGCTTGCATTCCTGTGCACATTCCCTCCCATAGTTCCCTGCTTGTGCTGCCCTGTTCTGGACCCTATTGCCTCTTACCTCCCTGTTTTCTTCCCGGACCAAAATTTTGGGATTGGAGGAGCTTTGTCAGTTCAAACATCACAGCCCAAGTGGATACATGACTCTGCAGAAGAGAGCCAGCCAAGAAAATCTTAAACTAAACCAAACCTGGGGTTTGGACTCCCCTCACCCCCGCCTTTTTACTTTGCTCAGACCATACCTCGGGCAGGTTATCTGTTTGACTCACTTTTTGTATGGAGTTTAAATTTTCATGTGTCCCACGATTTGCAAGGCTCCATTGTGTGCTAGACGAGAAAAAGCCTCTAGACATGTGAAGGTCCACACAGCCAGCCAGCTCTCCCGGCTCACAGCAAGGCAGCCTCCTTGGGTCAGGAGGAGAATGGGGCCCAATTCTCCTCACTCTGCACTGGAGCCCCTCTGCTGGGTCTCCTGAATCAGCATCCTTCGTGGCCTTTTCTAGGGGCACAGGCCCTTCCAGGCTTTCTGCCCACACTGTGGGGGCATCTCCATGTGGCTTGGGGAGAACCTGCTCTCAGAAAAGCTCCAACACCTGAGAAGGGCAGGTATGGAGCCCAAGCCTTCTCCTGAATAGTCCCGACCCCGAGCTAGGCTTCAGTCTGAGGTATTTGCCATGCTGTTTTCTCTGGCCCATTTATAGCTGGGCCGTGTGCCACCAGGGCTGAGGTGGCTGTGAGCGACCTCTCAACGAAGTGATGGGTTTTGATTTTGGCTGAATAGGTGGAAGTGGGTGTTGTGGGTGCTGCCCGACAGCTCCAAGTCCAGGTGGAGTTGACAGGCCTCGGCTCAGGTTCACTTCTGTTGGCATCTGTATGTGTTCCTAGTGCCAGGTCACACTGGGAAGGGGATGGGGGTGGGGAACTGACCCCAGTTCTCCCTGAGTTGACCTAGCAGCTATGCATAGATGTGAGGACCACAGAGCATTTGGTCCTAGAGAGTCTTCTCTTTGGTTCCTCAGTCCTGAGCTCACTGTCGAGAATGCCCGTGCTGTGACGTGCCTGCAGATCTGGCCTCTCCTTTGAATGGGGCTAGTTCTTTGCCAGACTGGAGACATGACAGCCTAGATCCACTAGGAACCAAGAGTTCTACCCGCCCCCAAACCTGGAGCAGGCGTGGAGACCCAAAGTCTGGGACAGCCTAGGCAGGCCCTGGTTACCATGCAGACCAGGACTGGCTGCTTTGATTTGTGAAAATCCGATCTTTTGGTTTGCAGGACTGCAAGGATTCACAGAGGGCATATGTTGTATTTTTCCGTGTTTAAGACGGTACTTTTGTCTAAAATTGTTAGCCAAAAATTGGGGGTCGTCTTATACATGGGAGTTAAGTGGTTGATACTACTTTCTTCTTTTATTTTTATTTTTTGATACTGATTTCTTAATATTGGGTTAGAAAAATAGGGGTCGTCTTATACACGGGGCGTCTTATGCACGGAAAAATACGGTAGTTACTGCTTTGTTGTCACTGGTCCCCAGGCTTTCACAGCCCTGGCCACCTGGCCCTTGCTGCCACTCAGGCCTGAGCCACGCCCAGCAGAGGGAGGGGCAAGCATAGCCAGCAGGGCTGTCTGGTGGGGGCTGTGGTCGTCTTCCCTTCTGGCTGTTCAGTGTCTCCTGCTGTCCACTCAGGGCAGGTGGCAAGCCAGGGACCCTGAGAGGAGTCAGAGTGTTTACCTACCGTTAGTGCCTCTTCCTTCAGGAGACTGGCTCTGTTGTGAGCGTGTGCGCACACATGAGCAGTTAATGGATAGCTTTTCTGGGCTAATGCTTTATAAATTGTTCCCTTCCATGATGAATGGAGGAGTCAAAAGTCCTCAGTGCGACTGGAGCTGAAGGTGAAATGTCTAGGATGATAAAGCCTGTTCAGAGTCACTGAATAAAAGTGCTTGACCTTTCCCAAGAGTCAAAACACCAGCGTGGACACACTGTTAGGGTAGGAACTTACCCATGTAGTACCTGTTAGTCTTGTAATTTGTGTTTAAGGAGAGAGACTGCCACTCATCCTGGGCTCTTCCTGCCCATGCAGCTGTCTTAATTCTTGCAGTTTGCTTGAATTGCGGGCCAGGACCCCAGGCTGATGGGAGCTGACTGGAGTGGGGAGAGCCAGTACCCCATCCCACCCCCGTGCAGCAGGGAACTAGCATGGTCATTGGCCCCCAGTGAGGAAGAAGCGGTCACTGTCGTGCGGAGGAGTTCCCACCACGCTTCTGAGCAGCTGCTTTGTTCAGCTGTGTCAGGAGGGCCGGATTGTGCCATAATTGTTATCACAAAGAGAAACCATGCCAGCCTTCCCTTCTGCCCTGCTGGCCATTGTTCATTGACAGTTTACTGAGCGCAGTCTTTGTGGAAGTCGGAAGGTTGCCAAAGGCCTGCGGATCCCTTCCTGTTGGTCCTGATTCCTGGTTTTCTACCACCCATGTATATTCTGGTCTCAGTGCAAACCCTGTGTTCCAGAGGGCCAAACTGTTGAGAAGTGAGACTGGGGAATGACTTTTGAGCAGTTTGCTTTGGGTGTGCTTCCTGTCTCCCAGAGATGGCTGAAAAAGTGATCATCTTGGTGCTAAGAGGCAACTGCCCTGTTTATGTTTGTCCAGAGGCAAATCAGAACTTTACCAAACTAAGAGGTCCGCATCTTCCGCGGTGGCCAACTGTGAGACCAAACTGAGAGATGCGTACTCTGTCCTCTAGGCCTGGGTGGAATGGGGATTCTTTACCCTGGATCAATGTTTTTAACAGAAAGATGGAACTTGCCTCGGTCAGTGGCTCTGCGGAGGTGTGGGAGGATGGGGCTGCCCTCTGGGCCGTCTCCAGGCATCACAAGGTCCCCTGTGGGGATGCTGCTATTTCTAAGATGCAAATTGCACATTTCCTAGATTTTGTATCTGGATTTGGATAAGGGAGGGGAACAGGGACAAACCGCTTGTACAATTTGAAATGGGCCGAAATGGTACTTCAAATCTTTTGATTGTTCCTAAATAAAAGCATAAATACATTTCACATCTGCTGACTTTATTTTGTGGGGGTCAGGAAAAATACAAATTTATTGTGTGGCGAAGACCGACCTTAAACTTGGATGAGTAGGGCGGTTTTCAGCCTACTTCAGAAAAGTTCGCCCGTCTCCGGCACTGCTCGGCCCACCGTAGTGGCTTCTACGTGACAGAACTGCAGGATTTTAGAAATTGTGCTAGAGGGCAACTGAGTCAACGCGGGAGTCATCAGGTATCTATCTGGTGAGTGAATGAATCTAAAAATCAAGTCCTTGGGAAATGATCACACTGCTGTGGAGCCTGAAGCCAGTCAGCGCCCCCCCCCCCCCCAGTGGAGGTGCAGACGTAGGCAGGGGCTCCCTGTGGATGGAGTTGGCAGTGGTGGCCAGCAAGGGGTTGCTGTGGGCTTCCATGGGGCCGCTGCAGTGGCTTCCGGGTGGGAACAGAACCAACTGACACCTGGGCATGAGTGAGTGCCCTAGGGACAGTCACAGGATGACCCAGTGTGGAGGGCGCTCAGGTTGAGTGAGGGCTTGATCTGTGGAACTGCAGTGTGGAGGAAGCATGGCCTTATTTTGTTCCCTGAGCTAGTTTGGTGGGATAACCTGGTATGGCTTATGGTGGTTTTTTTCCTTCAGTTGACTAAAATGGTGAGGGGTGATGGGCTCAAGTTGAAAAACAAGTTTCTAGCCCCAGGCCCAGCATTCAGGTGATGCTCAGGATGTGCCTGGTCAGGAGGGGAGGCCCTGCCCTGTCTGCTGGTGGCCACAGGTCCTTATGCACGAGTGTCCTCAGCTGAGGTCAGAAGCTGCTCCTTGCCTTCTCTTCACAGGGCACAGCCTTCACAGCGAGGGGCCCTTGACCCAAGCTCTGTGATTAGGCTGCAGAGAGAGACTGTGCAGGCAGTGCTGTTGTATGCACATGTCCACTGAGTAAAGTCAAGGCCTGCCACTGGGTCTACTTGTCCCTGGTCTGACCACTGCCCAGGAGCAGAGGACCCTGCAGAGGAGCCGATGCACTTCTCCTTGCGTTTGCCCCCAGTACCACTGATTTTGTCCTAGCGCTGCTGTACTGGTTTCCTCTGCCACAACTGCCCCCAAGCACCAGGTTTACAGACACTTCCCAGGTGATGCGTGACCCTGTGTGTGGAAGGCAGCCAGCCCAAGTTGTCACACTGCAGGGGCATGCTCTGAGTGCATGGTCTGAGGGAAGTAACTATCTACCACAGGCTAAGACAGGACACTGCATCTTGAGTGAGGGCCTCCCTCCACCCCCACACTGAGCTTCCTGGGTCAATTGAAATTAGCAGCTCTGGAGGAATCGGAGATGAATTTGCTTGACTGAGGGCTGTCATGTTTCCTACTAGAAAGAAGGATCGAGACGTTTACAGTTAAACGCGGAGACAGTGGTGTGGAGAGCCTTGGGGACAGGTGTGCCTCAGGTCCACGGAGCTGTTCCACCCCAGGTGGAACACTCCAGAAAGACACTTGAGGAAATGAGAGACAAGTCACGGTAGAAATTAAAGTGGTCACCATCAGCAAGGATGCCATGCTGACTCCTGGCGACAAGAATCTAGAGTGGGAAACCATGGATAAGGGAGCCTAGGTTAGTTCCCACCCACCGCCTTGTCTGAGGGAAAGAACCACCCCGCTTTCTGAATAGGACCATGAGGCTCTTGGAGGAAAGCCAAGGCCAACAGGAGCCTGAGCAGTGGCTGTTTGATACTGGCCATTGCACCTAGTTCAGTGGATTAACAGGAAATAACTCTAAAGTGCGATCCCAGTCCTCCAAGTGGGTGGTGCTCAGAGGGGCCCACAGTGAACCAGGACTGGCCTCAAATCTGTAAACCTGGGAGATGTCTGTCTTCGGTTTGACTTGTCATATAGGAGAGGGATGCTCCGAACCTACAATTCTAAATCGGCCTTGGGCTTTTCTTAAAACAGCCTTGGTCTAAAGCCACCAACCCCGCTTTGGTAGTTGCATCATCGCACCAGGGGTGTACGAATTACCATCTTAGAAGAACCAACAGTTACACTTACCTGCATCTCTTCAATGACAGATCTTCTTAGGCTCCCCGGGAAGGCTTCTTGTGCCTGTCCCCACCCACCCACCAGGCAGTCACTCTGTCTGGCATCGTTTTTGGTCCACACCAGCACAGACCACTCTGAAAACAGCCACAGGAAGGCCAGGGCAGGGCCTCATCCACCATGTTCTGGGCAGAGATTTTGGTTGCAAAATACAGAGGCAACCAGAGTGGCACCCAGAACCCTATGTCTGAACACTACGGTTTTGTGTTTTGTTTGTGAAAGGAGAGGTTTCTGTGGAACTGGGAAGGGACTCTGGTGGCTTCTTGCTTACTGCCATAGCTGGCTGGTGCAGAAGCCTGGGCTTGCTCCAAGACAGGCCACACCTCTGCTGGACAAGCTGGAGGAGAGTGACCGCCCACCTCCTCATAACCCGGAGGAGGGAAGATGTGCTTGACCTGGGAAATTACAGGAACTTCTCACCTTCTTTTACCGGGGAACCACTGCCAAGTGACCGTCCCTAGTTATCAACAAGTCTGCAGACAACAGGCTTTCTTCAGCCCACAAAAGAACACACAAGTTAAAGGACGAAGGACGCAGGGTGATTTATTTGGCAGTCAGATCTTAAGAGGAGAGTAGAAAACTAGCAACTGGCTAGGCTAACCTGAGACTGAACCTGGGCACTGGGTTTGCTTGCTGGATGCTGGGTATGCGGAGGCACCCATGCGCCCACGGGCCCAAGCGCGCCGGGGTGGGGGTGGCTGCCTTCCCGCCCTCCCCGTCTCTTTCCTTGGACCCTTCCTACCGCTGTGAGCCCAGCACCTCCGATCAGCACTTGCCTGCCTGTCCTGTCCCCCAAGAGAGCAGCAGCTCCTTAATCCCCATGCCATTCCTGAGTGGGAGCGTCCCGTCGTCTTGGCCTTAAACACCCCCACCTCACCAGAAAGGGTGTCGTTTCTTCTCTTTCTACCTCATTCCTGACGGTGCCTTAACACACCAAGTGACGCCCCAAGAGAGCAGGCCACACACCTGCTGCTCTCCAGGAGTGAGTTATATCACTGAGGAAAAAAAAAATATATACTGCTGTTTTTAAAAGTCCTTTTTAGAAGGAAAGCTTTTCTAATAAAATTTAAAATTTTTAATACTTAAATTATAAACCAATCGCTGGCAACCACATGTAGACACGTTTGCTATGGTCAAATTAAGACTGTGGGGTCATACTTTCAAATACAACTTCAGAATTAGTTTAAATAAGTCAATACATTTCCTCAGAAATTGTATGATTTCCTTCAGTTTATAATTTGTGATACGAAAAGTTTAATATAACGTTAAATAATTTACCATCTATCCTAAAAGTAAGCTAAGAAAACTGAATCACTATTAGGACCGAGTAATAACAAGGCTTTTAACGGCTCAGTGGTTTTTCTTAAGAGTATATATAAATCTTGAAAAGGTAACACGGTCAGCTGAGCTGTAAAATCCGTAAAAATAACAGTTCTGCCACAGTGCACAGACGCGTCCTTTCATCTTGCTTCCCCAATCCCCGCGCGAAGCAGCTTTCAGGGTAGAAATGGAAGACGTAGAAAAAGGTAACATCCTACGTGAAATAATGAAGATAGTGAGAAATAGTGTGCAAAAAATAAACTTTAAAATTCCATACTCCACATCATGTATGTCTAATAATAGGATTTCTAATTCATTTAATACTTGAGATAACCTCAGACAGTGTCCTCCTGCAGACTGATCCCGGGTCTTCTGCTGCAACAGGGAAAGTGGTCTTCGGTCTGAAACAGGAGGGGGGCAGGGGGGTCTTAGCTGGTCTGCCGGGGCCTCTAAAGGGCATGGGATGTATGTGCAGTTTTCCTGAATGTACTGGGCAGTCTCCAGTTCAGCCTTGGCAACTTGTCCCTCCATTCTGGACCCACTGGCACCGATCGTCCCGATGAAGGCCTGAGTCTGTCAATTTTGCTGCAGACCCACCCTTGCTGATGACGCACCGTGTAGCATGTCCACAGACTTGTCCACCCTGGTGAGTAGGTCCTCCAGGCTTATGTCCAGGGCCCCAGCCATAGGTAGTGGCAGGTGGTGTAGCCCATAGTGGTGTGGCATGCCCAGCTCAGGGCCCTTGTCCTTCCATAGCCTCGAGGCACTCCCGTGGCTCTGGGACACGCTGCCATTCTCCCTGCTTCAGGTGGTGCCCTGGGGCTCAGACACCTCCACTAGCTCCTCACAGGGCGACCTGCCATGACCAGCGATGCCCAATACTGCTATTCTAAACTTGATCCCCTGTATCTTTCAGGCTGGGTAGTGTTCCCAGCCATGGGCAATGTGCCCTTGTGCTGTGTTCTCCGCCCTGGCTCCAAGGCCAAACTGCGGGGGTATCTGCCCTCCCACCTTGCTGGCTGCAGTTTTAAAGCTGCAGGACCATGTAAACGCTGTCTCTCCAGCTCAGCAAGGCTGCTCCTCCTCCTCCATCCTCAGGAATGTCAGCGGCTCCTCAGAGCCTCCTGTGCTGCTGGCTGAGGCAGCCGCCCTCCAAGGGGCTGCGGCCCTGGTCCTGGCCCCACAAGGTGGAAGGCTCCACCCCCAGAAGTCAGGGCCAGATGTGTGTGCTTAATGCGAGACACAGTACAGTTTGCGCCTTCACCCAGGCTGGGGCATGGAGGCCCAAGACAGTAATACATCTCATTAATGGCTTGGTTTGTGTCTAGTGTTCACTGCTGGAATCTGGGCTTCAGGCTGCGAGACCAGGAAGGCCACCATGGCAAGCTGCTTCCAAAGAACCCAGTTCACAGCGTTCCAAGAGGTGCGCAGCACCTGCTGCTCTCAATGAGGTGGGGCCACAACTAGAGGCGGTTGTCTCCGTTGACCCGAGTCCTTCGTGGGGCCCTGGACAGAAGGAATGAGTGTCCTTACAGCGATGGGGCCTTGCAGCCCCGTGGGCCAGCCCACAGCCAGACAACTAGAACCCTTCCACTCAGGAGGAGGAGGGGTACCAGAGGACGAGCCTCTCCTCCCCATCTGTCCAGCACCCCTCCACCAGGCTGCACACTGGCCCCTGCTCCCCAGCCCCTCACCTTCGCTCCCGACTGTCAAAATGGTCTGCGAGATGTTCCTGGGAGATGCGAAAGTCCTCAAATGGCTGCTGGTAGCGGGCCTCAAAGGAGCCTTCCCGGGCTCGGCCGTGAAACAGCTGGCCCGAGGCGTCGGAGCCCCGCTCCCGCAGGGACATGCCACCAAAGGGACTGAAGTCACCATTCTCCTGCTTCCACAAGGGCAAGTGCACGAGAGGTGAGGGGCTGCCCTGTACCCCGTGAAGATGCAGCCAGTCCCCGCCCCACCCCGCCACAGTTACCTTGGCAGGGAATATGTCCATCTTGATCAGCAGGGAGGCCAGCTCCAGGTCCTCACTGTAGTTGTTTTTCAAAGGTACCGCTCTGTATCCTAGAGGACGACAGCCTGACCCTCAGCCCAGGAGGGAGCCGGGCAAGGCTCCCCCACCCCATCCTGCCCCACAGCATGGGGCGGTGTCTCCAGGAAGGGTCCTCACCTGTCTTTAGGCCTTTTACCGGGAAAGTAGCCTGAGCCAGGAAGTTCTGGTCACTAAACATGTCTTCTTCATACACCACAAAGCGCAGAAAGGCGAATTCGGGATTACTGATCTGGAAGTGGAAGGGCTTGGCCGGCCACACGGGGTTCAGACCATTGTCCACTGTGAAAGCAAGGGCAAAAAGGCCTCAGGCCACCACCAGGAGAAGGTAGGGGTCACTGGTGCAGAGGGGCCGTCAGTGCGTCAGTGAGGACGAGGACAGTGAGTGGGGAAGGCGGGCTCACCCACAAACTCTGTCTTCTGCTTGGTGCTGTCATACTCAGCTCCGGCCACCTCGATCTCCACAAAGGGACACACGATACCTCGGCCATTCTTCGGCAGATGCCGGGCGCCCAGCACCTGTGAGGCACACAGAGATGGGTGCAGGCTTGTTCTTCTGGCTCCCTCCCGTTCCCCACTAGGCAGTGGAGGCAGTGCGCCCTCTGCTGGGCCCCAGAGACACTGCCTGTGAAGTCAGCAAGAGCAGCTGCTGCCAGCAAAAATTCACTTGAGGACATCTGTCTTAGCTTGAGCCAAAATTTTCAGGTGAGTTTCTGTAATCTACTTCACATTAAATCCTTGTCCATATTTAGGTGGATTTATTTTAAATTACTTCCCCCTAGGATAAAAAAGAATCTCTTCTCTTGGAAGCTGATGCTCATCCCAGGCTGTCCTTCTTCCTCTAAGACTCGGTTCTGGCCCCACCCACCCTGAACCCCACAGCACCAGGCTGATGCCACAGCTTTTCATCTGGGCCCATCAGGGGTGCTCAAGGAATGCTGCAAAGGAGAGCTTTGGGGTCTCCGGGCGGCGGGGGAGTTGCTCTCGCTCCAGCCCTGCTCTCCTAAGTGCCGTCCAGCTTGTTCTCGCGGATGGGCCCTGGCTCACCACTGACACTGGCAAGCTTCCTGCCCATCTTCTGCCTGCTCCTTCGAAGCAGTGGCTACCCTCAGCTTGGCCTCACTGGACAGCCTCACCTTCTCAGTGCCAAGAACCAGCTGCCTTTCCACCTCAGAGGACAGCTCTGTCTTCATCAAGAACAGTCCGGTGCCCCTTCCCCACCTAGTCTGATTAACCAGCAACCCCATCCTTGACCCCTGAAGCCCACCTCGATGCAGATGGCGCATGGCTCCAGTCCACGGAGGCTGCTCTTGTCAAAGGGGTCGAAGGCCTCGTCCCGCATGGTGCTGGGCTGCAGTACATAGCCACAGTGCCCACCGGTCATGAAGAGAGCCTGGTTCATCTGCATGGGTTTGTCTGCAAGAGCCAGGTTACGGTGACCTCCAGCCCCACTGTCCAAGGGTTCCCTCCCTCGCCCCACAGGGTCCCTCCTCACCTGGGGTCTGGAAGTTGAGGGCCACCAGCTGACTGCCACAGATCCACATGGGCAAGGGATCATAATTGGAGGAATCCAGCCGCTGGCCCTTGGGGTAGATGCGGGAGAGCTGTAGCCGGTTGTACTGGAGGAACTTCTTGCCTTTGGCCTTGTTCACATATTTCTCAGCCTTGGTTTCCGGGAAGGATGACATGTCCCGATAGCAGGCACGTTCTGTGCCGATCTCTGAGCCAAACAGGGAGAACACTTACAGAGCCCTCCTACCCAGGCAGTGCTCAGGGGTCAGCTCCTCAAGCCCCACTTTGAAGGACAAAACACTTGCACTCGCCACAGAGGGCACCTCCACTCCCAACCCCCGCCCCCCGCCACCGGGCCTCGGCCCTTACTCTCTTCATCAAAGGGAACAGGCCGGCAGTACACGACAAGCTCGGAGAGCTCCAGGGCAATCTTCTTCCTTCGTTCCATCATCTTCCCCTCAGTGAGCTGGCAACACACATGAAGGAACTGGAGCCCCACCCAGGGGAAAGCAGCTCCTGCCAGCCTCGAGCCGCCCACACTGTAGGTGCTCTGGGTCCCACAACTCCCCTCTCTCTTCCAGACCCCAGAGGACAGTAAACAAGAGCCCTCCATCCTCAGCCTCACCCCACAATCGTCCTTCCTCTTCTCCGTCCCTGAAGACACACTTACCCTCTAAGACTCTCAGAGGTGGGAGCCTCACCACCACCCACGCTCCAGTGACAGCTAAGGGTCCTGGTGTTGGCTGCTCTACCCAGGGATGCTTTGTGACCAATTCGGTACCCAGCCTCCCTCAGGCAAAAAGGCCAATTCCTAGTTTCCCTGTGACTTCACTGGGGCCCTGGTCACTCTTCTATACCCTAAAGACCATCCTTTTCCACCACCCTGGTCTAAAAGCCTCACCGTCTCACTCCCCCAACTCCAATGCAACCATCTTGCCATGGCGACATCTCAGCGACAGGCCACTGAATAGTACCCTTGTACTGTCCTCTACCCCTGAAGTTCCATTTCCTTCCCTTACGGGCTCCTACATTGACTCTTCCTTGGCACAGCTAGATACCAGGATCTATCCCTTCAACAAGGGTCTGCCAGTGCCTTGTCCCTTCTGGCCACAGCTCTGGCAAAATCCTCAGCACCTACGCCTCCTGAGCTTGGCTCACAGACACCCACTCTCTGAAGCAGCCACGGGTCTGTTTTGTAGCCCCCCCACCCCCCGCTAAATGACGAGGGGAAATGGCCAGCAAGCAGTAGTTCCCTTACCTGCATGAATATTACTTCTCTTGGTTCCCCAGGCTCAATGGAAGGGGTCTCCCTCCTCCAGAAGGCCAGCGCTACCAACCAAGCCTGGGCTCCATGTTCTCCTACCTCCTGGCACTGAAGCCTACTTACATCCCAGCTCTGCGTGCCCTCTGCTCTCCCCCTGAGCCAGGTCCTACAGAGCCCAGTCATTCCATACTCCCTGATGCCTACTGCCGTCCAACCCCAGCCGTGACACTGATGTGGCTCTTGGTGGTATCGCCAAGGTCATTTGCAGCTGCTAAAACCAATGAGCACTTTTTCAGATTCCTACTATATCCATGTTACCTCCCCAACCTGGCACTTGCCAAATGCCCAGCTGTCTCAGGCTCCTCTTCCTATGCTATAGCGTCATCCCTCCTGAGCCTCTGGGTACCCAGTCCTGCCTCCTCTCACCTCTGCCCTCTGTACTCAGATCCCCACTAAGCAGACACGCTTGGATGTCCCACATCCCTGCCTAGAGGCCCACACACGGCCCACCCAGTGCCCTCAAAGGCCCCACAGGGTCTCACTCTGGCATCTGCAGTCTGGGCCACTTCGCGGATCTTTTTCACCCAGTCCTGTAGCTCTTCCTGGGAGTCAGCGGCAACATCCAGGGACCACTGTGACACCGACGCCATGCTGATGGAGAACACGAAGAGCCGGTTGTTCTTGCCCTCAGGACGAATGGCTGTGGGAATGAGAAGGTGAGCGCACGTGAGAGCTGGGGACGTGAGAGCTACGTCCCTGGCCCTAGCTCCACTGAGCTCTTGTCACCTGACTCCTCGCCCACTGGTCTGCTGGTCCTGTTCTACAGCTGAGGATGCTGCTGCTCAGGAACCAGTTACTGCCAGGAGGCCCAGGCCAGGACATGAACCTGGGTCCTGGACCCCATCCTGCAGCCAAGCCTCTGTCATATCCTGTGACCCAACCCATTAGGACTGTGGACGTCAGCTAGCCATCAGCATTACCCGCGGTGCCTGGCCAGAGGAAGCATAAAGGGTCAGAGCTCGGGATGAGGAAGGGAGCCTGAGGTTTCCAAGTATGGGGAGAGCTCTGAATGAAGGCAGCCTTTGGGGTCCAGCCATTGGCTCAGCCCTTAGAGCATGGAGAGAGCCATAAAGGAGAGCCTGAGCCTAAGGAGAGCAGGCAAGAGAAAGGAATGGGGGCTTACCAATCTGACAAGCTGGCACATCCAAGACTCCCCGCAGTAAGTCCCCCAGGGGGCTGTTCTCATCCAAGTGCTGTGGGAAGCAAAGCCATGGGCCCGTCGGCATGTCTCCTATACACATGCATGTGAAGGGATGTCTGTGTGCATGTGGTGAATAGATCTTTTTTTTTTTATGGCAAGTGTACACGTGATTACACAAATGTGGCATGCGTATGGTGGAGACCATTGACATCATGGGGTGTGACGATCATGTGTGCTGCGTGGCTGGCTGTGCATGCACAAGCACGCCTGACACTGTATGTGGTGGGTGTGCACACGGGAGAAGCCTGGGGATGGAAACCCTGTTCTGCCAGTGTGGCTCTGGTCTCACCTCCCTCTCAGGTTCCAGGGCTGCTGGGCTGACCATCTCTTCCACGTAGTTAGATGGGAACCACAGCTGCTTCTTCCCACCATAGTCTCCCCGCCACCTATGGAAGTCACAGGGTGCTGACCCAGCAACCACCCCAAGCGCCCATGAGGGTATCTTTAGCCAGGCCACAGCAGGTACTGCTGGTGCACATGTGGGACAGAGGCTCCTTGCATGTCCATCACTGGGGGGCACACATGGCCCCTTGTCTTCTGGAGCCCCAGACTCCTGGCTTACCCCACCACAGCTCTCTGGCCCGGGCACCCCGCTCACCAGCCTCCCTCCTGCTTCTCCACATTCTGAATGATGGCGCTCTTGGTGAAAGTCAGCTCGTCATCTCTCTGGGCCTTGTAGTCAAAGAGGGCTTTGACTGCACACTGCAGGGGACAGAAACACTAATGAGAGTATAGTCCCTCCCTGCGACTCTACTGACCTAGGACCTCACGTATGCACACACGTGTCTGGCCTTCCCACTGGGGCTCAGGTGGCAGCAGGTGCCACTGCCAGCAACCCGCACTAGTTACCATCCTCACCACTGCCCTGCAGGAGGCTCCAGGACAGATGTGACCTGGGACAAAGCCCAGACTCTACCAGGGAAGATCCTCAGGGTCCAGGTGGAACCTTGCAAGCCAGGATGGCAATGTCTGTGGTGCCCTGAGTGGCTCCCCGGGGACCTAGCAGCCAGTGGGCATAGCTGGGACCCCACTGTTCCTCATGTGGAAAGTAGGAGAAGACATCTCCAAGACTCCCTGGCTGCTGAGGCAAAGGGGTGAGAACAGCTCCTTACCCTTAGCAAAAAGCAAAAAGAGGAAGATCTTGTCTGAAGTCTCCATGAGGTGAGAGAGTGAGTGGCAAAGACAAAGTTTTCTGGTAAGTGTACCCGGCCCTGGCCCTGTTACTGCTCAAGGAGGAAATGAGGGTTACCCTGGGGAGCAGTCTAAAGGGTCAGTGCTGAACCCCAGGGACAGGGGCTGGGTCAGGGGTTGGCCCTGAGAGAGCTGCGGTTGTACACCAACCACACACCTCTCACAACCTCTTGGGTCTCGGAAAACCACAAACACCATTTCTCCACAAAGACCACGGATGGGCCCTGAGCACAGAAATGCAAGCCCCAAGCAGCTGGGACCCTCCCCAGCTTCCTGTGCTGAGGCCCAAGGCAGTACCTTGAAGGTCGGCATAGGGTTTGCCTCCACATAGAAGCCAGGGTTGCGTCCCTCATACAGGGCCCCGTAGTCAGGCTCCTGGAAATGGGATAAAACAGGAACATTGCACCCCTCCTCCACTCCAGTCCCAGGCCCCAGCAGATGGCAGTCCTCTCTGGCCACCGGTGGCTCTCCTGTCCAAGCCTCCTTCCTTCCTTCTAAGGCCATGATCCTGGTCCAGCGCTCTCATCACCCGCTATGCCATCAGTCCTGCCCCCTCACTGGCCTCATGCCTGTAGCCCTGCCCGCCACAGGCCCGCTTCTGTAGCCTCTCCTGCCCCAGGTACAGAGTCTAGTCCACGCCTGGCTGGATAAGCTCCTCCCTGTGTGGCCTCCAGGACCTCTTTACCCAACCCCTTGGCTCATGCGGTACCTCACTGCTTGAATGCCTGCCCCCCACCTCTTCACCTGCCTAACTCATGCCCATATCCTTAAAGACGCAACTCAGATGTCACTCCCTCCAGAACACCTTCCTGGCACCCACATCACAGCTTCCAGCTGGGCTAAATGGCCCTCCCAGGAGCTGCTACAACACCCGGTCCTCTGTTGTACGCATCTTAGTTGTCCCATGACTGGTAGGTTCTGGGCCTGCCTGGTGGCTGGTTGAGATTTTGTGGAGGGTCATGCTGAGGTCCCCGTGCTCGCTGCCCCCTCAGCCACCACCCTCACCGCTGTGCCGATCTTCTCTAGTGCCTCCTCGTTGATGGGGTAGCGCAGTTTCATCTTGCGGTACAGTGGATGCTTTTCATAGTAGCTGATGAGGTCGACGAGGCTGTCAAACTCCGAGTTACCAAGCATCACTGTCTGGCCCTCCTGCTGGACACGGCAATGCTTGATCTTGCCCTCAGCCCTTGACAAAGAGAGCAATCACACAGTGTCAGGGTAGCCCAGACTAGGTGCAGCCCTGCCCCACTTCCAACACCCCAGGGCCACACCCCTCACCGAAAGGAGATGGCGTAGGAGTTGGGCTCATTCCGTTTCCGCACCAGGAAGGCCCCATCACGGGGGACACGCATCAGCATGTGCTCGGCCTGCGCTCTGGTCAGGCTCGCATGGTACCACCTGAGGACAGGCCCAAGTCAGGCCCTGTCACCCCCACCTAGGTCCCATCCCCAACCCCATCCCTGCCCTCACTCTTTGCTCTCGTGGGCATTGGTCTGTGGGACGGGCTCCGAGAGGCGCATCTCAAATTCGTTGCAGCGCAGGGGCACCTGCTGGTAGTGCGTGATGAGGTCATAGAGGGAGTCAAAGACGAGGTTGTCTGTCAAGAAGAACTTGGGGGTCCCAGCATCTTGCCGGGAGTGGATCCGGCAGTGTTGGACTTTCCCGTTCCGCCTGAGGGAAGATGGCAAAGCAGTGAGAAGCAGGCTGAGTCCTGAACATCATGCTTCAGCCCAAGAGAGGCACCAGATCTCTGGGGGGCGGGGGGAGGCGGACCTCCTGCAGGAGGCTCCATGCTGACTGAAACACTGTGTGTGAGCATGCATGAGAGTACACATCCTAAAATAATGTTTCACCTGAAAGCCTAGAACAGGAGACCAATGGGATCCTAATTACCCCCGGGGGGTGCGGTGTGCATGTGCACAAGGATGGGGGTGCCGTACCAGAAAGAGAGGGTGTAGTCGCCCACGAAGGTCTCACTCTCGCGCACGAGGAAAGAGCCATCGGGGGCCCCAGTCTCGATGCAGTACTCGGTGAGCAGGCGCTCAGCGATGTGCCGTCCATCCCGTCCCGCCCCAAGCTTCCCATGGAACCACTTCTCGTTGGAATGCAGCTCTGTGCTGCCGCTGGTCTGTGAGAAGGAGCATGACAGCAAAGACGCTCATGGTTCTGTACCCAGCCTAGCTCCCAGCCCTGGGCTGGTCCCTCACCTCCTTGGGCTCTTCCTCATCTTCGTTGCCCTGGTCACTGCTGGTCTCCTCGGAGTAGTAGATCTTGCTGCTGGTCAGAACGAAGTAGTGAGGATACCACTCCTGGAAGAGATGAAGCATGGCCGTCACAGAGTCCTCCTGCCACTTTGCCCCACGGCCCGGCCCGGCCCGGCCCTCACATGATTCACGGGGTCCTCTAGATAGAGAATGCCATTCTTGATGGAGTTGCTGATGTCATTCTCAGAGTACATCACAGATGCAGGCACCTCCTCATAGGCACTGCCCTCCGCGAGCTTCTTGTGCTGTGGGGGGAAGGCTAAGACATGGCAGTGCCAGCTCCAGTCCCAGGGCCCTACCTCCTCATGCAGGCAGGCCTAGACTGACAGCTAGAGCAAAGACCAGGTAGAGACGCTGGGGCCCCCACCAAGTCACCACACCTACCTTGATAAGGACCTTCCTCTTGAGCTGGTTGGGTGAAGGAAGCCCGTCGGCAGCGATGTCCACAGGCTTGGTGAGGAGTGTGTCCCCAAGCACCTTCTTGAAGTACTGGGCCATGTTCCTCTGTTGGGCAATGCTGCAGTGATCCTCAATGGATAGGATGACCGGGTACCTGCAGGGTAGGAGGAGAGAGTGGTGACACAGACCCTATGGTCTTCAGGGTCAAGGTTCAGTTCAAATAGCCCCTCAGAGTATGGTTTTAGGAGCCAAGGGCCTGGGGGTCCTGTCTACAGGGGAGCTATCCCAGAGAGGAGGTGGGCCCTGGCCACTACAAGGTGGAAGGGGTGCTGTGGGGCACCTGTGGGAGCAGCAGAAACAAAGAAGTGGGACTGCTGTAGATGGAAGCCTCCACAGTAGCTTCCATATAGAGATGGACCCAGTAGTGCACAAGAGACATCCCACACCCAAGAGGTCAGAAAGAGGAGAAGCAGCCTCTAAAAATTCAGCTAGTGGAGGCCCTCGGTGATCCCTTCAGTGAGGCAGTGACCACAGATTAGGGGTGACTAGGAGTTGCAGAATGGGACAGGGGAAACAAGACAATTCTCTGGGCTAAGCGAAGGAAGCCGGTAGGACAACGGCCTATAGCAGCTGGGGTTAAGAACTGGTTTTTGAGAATGGGAAGGTCTTGAGTGTGCTCCATAGCTAAATGAAAGACATGGAGGACGCAGGAAAGACAGTAACTTGGGAAGCAATGGCTCAAGCAAAGAGAAGAGGAGGAGAGGAAGGACAAAGATAAAACTGGTGAAATGGGGACAGGGCATTTGAGGGGACCCTCGGCCTTCTGTCATAGGAAAGAGCTGGAGCCAAGCTGACCCAGGCCTGCAAGCCCCTACTCACTCTGAGGCCACAAAGGCATGCTCCTTGATGGTGTGCAGGACATCTGAGAACTTGATCTTGGTGGTAAGGGTGTGTCCATGGTAAATGACAGGCATCCCGTCCGGGCCATCCCAGCAGTCCACTGGGGAGCAACATCACCATGGTCAAGTAGGCAGGCCTCCCATCTTCCTCCCCCAGCCCAGGCCCCAACGCACACTCAATGCAGCGACAGCCCATTCGCAAGCAGCGGGCATAGGCTTCCAGGGAGGACTCGCTGGAGAACTGGTCCCCGGTCAGGTACCTGGACAGGGAAGGAAGGCAGGGTGGTCAGCGAGCCCCACCCTCCCACGATCCAGATGGGTGGGGTCGAGGGAGGGGCTCACGTATTGTGCGAGGAGGAGATCCAGTAGTGGGACAGGGGATTGTTCATGGTGTCCGGGCACACTGCATCCAGCTGCGAGTTCCATACACTGTTCTCTTTAGAGAACAGGAAGGTGACAAACTGTCCAGGAACAAATGTGGAAGGGAAGAGAAACTGAGCCCCTGTCCTAGCCCACCGGCATAGGGGTGGTGGGAAGGAGACTGGGTGCTCTGTCTCAACCAGGGTGGGCAAGATAACAGTGGTGGGGAACAAGGTGGCACCCCAAAGGCAAATCTGGGGCTCAGAAACTAGGTGGGGTTCTGATCAGTCCACTCATTCTCTCTGACAGAAGGGGTGAAAGGTAGGACTTACTTCATCCAGGCAGAAGTATGGCTCCTCGATTTCTCGCAAGGGGTCTCGGAGGAAGCTGAGCATGAACTCCTGTACTTGGAGCCGGTCGACAGCCCATAGCTCCTGATGGGGGTGGAGAGAGTGGCGGGTATGTGAGAGGCTCCAGTCAGTGTTGAGCCCAGCCCCCCTCAGCTGGGCACCCTGGTCCAGTCCCAGCTCAGCCATACCCCCTGGTACTCGAGGAGGAACTGCTGGAACTCAGGAAGAGACACTCGGCAGAGCTCTGGCCGCTCCCCCGCCCTGCAGGAGAGAAGGGAAGTGCCTGGCGGCCAGCTGGCTAGCATGGTCCACAGACAATGAGGGGCCCCTCAGCAGGCAGAGCCCAGGTACTGGCCAGCCCAGCTGCCCAGAACAGTCTCCAGCATGGCTACCCTCCTCCCAGTGCTTCCCACCGGCACAGGGAATCACCCAGGGGAGAACCCCACCTCCCAATTCAAACCAAACCTCAGGGCACTGGCTTCCAAGAAGGGGAGGTCCATCTGCAGGAGACAGAACCTGGTCAGAGTGAGAGCCCCTGGGAGGCCCCATGGGAAAGGGGCTCTCAGAAAGAAAGGCTGGGGCAACAGATGGGGGCAGGCTTCAAGAGAAGAGCTGGAGAAATGGCACCCAAAAGCCCCCAAGCAGGGCAGCAAGGCGAAGACAAGCAGGGCTGGGGTGGGAGAGCAGGGGCAAGGGCCGTGGGAGGACAGGTGGCTCATGCACCGTCTTCTGGGCGCTGTACATGAGGCTGCGGTACAGCTGAGCAAACTGCCCATAGGTGATGTCACTGCTGCGCTGCTCCAGGTCCTGCAAAATACACAGCAGGACCTCTGGTCAGGCCCACAGGCCAGAGGCTCTCGGCCTCCCCTGCTGCACCCACAGACAGCCCAGGAAGCCCTTACCGTCAGCCGCTCTCGGAGGAAACGCATGTTGGGGACCCGGTAGTTGACCTGGGACAGCATGTTCTTCAGGTCCTTGGCTGATATACTGAGGAAACACGGACATCCCTAGTAGCTTTACCCAACCTCTCATGACTTCTGACCCACAAGCTAAGTCCACCTGGGGCTAGACAGATAAACAATACTACTCTGAGACCTGGGACCTAGAGTCCTGAGGTAATCAAGGGAAGCCCTTTCTTTTTTCTGGGCCTCAGTTTCCTCATCTGAGCAAAGAAAAGCCCATGACTCTGGCAGGGAAGAAGTGATCAGGCTCAGTAAATGGGGTCAGATGTGGGGCAGGGAGCCCATCTCAGGTTCCCCTCTCACTAGTACTGCTCAAGCCCATGGCCCTGGCCCCTCAGCTCTCCTTGGTGGCAACTGGCCCATATGGACAGAGGGAAGCAGCCGACTGCTGCCCTTCTAGGCTCCTGCAGGGCTCACTCACAATATCTCTATGAGGGGCAGCTCTGCAGACTCTACCTACCACCCCTGGGATGCTGGGAGTTCAGGCCTCAGCATGGGAACCAGGGGAGGAGGGAGAGGACACTCTCCGTCAAACACTACTGGAGACTGGGTAGCTTCCTGGGGTCTGACAGCGATGTGGGGCTAAGGGACACTGCTGGGGTTAACAACAGGATGGGAAAGATGGGCGGAAGGGCTTTCTCTCCTAGAAGGTCTTATCAGGGAAGGGAGGGTGGGGGGCTCCTCCTCTTCCTGCTGCACACCCACATAGCCCGGAATCAGCCACTGGCCCTCTTCCCGTTTGTTGTTATACTCATCCACAGATGATCTCCAGATCCACGGCCTTTCATATCATCTAAATGCTCCCCAGGTAACATTTCCACCCCAACATATTCTGTAACCTGGATTTACCCACCTGCCTACTCAAGGTACGTCTCCACCTGGACATCTAAGGGCACCATAAAATTTAACATGCTCTAATGAACTCCAAAGGTCCCCCAAATGCACTCCTCCAGTCAATGGCAGCTCCACCCTTCCAGATGCTTGAGCCACAAAGCTGTCATCCTTGATGCCTTTCTTTCACTCACACCCCAAAATCAATCTGTTAGGAAATTCTACTAAGCTCTATCTTCGAAATACAGTGCAGCCCAAATCCGACCACTTGCTACCCCTTCCACCCTGACCAAGCCCTCTCACCTGTCACCCGGAATGCTGAAGTTACTTCCTAACTAGCTCCCTGGCTCTGCTCCCCACCAGCCCCAGTGAGCCTGTGTAACTGAAGTCAGGCTGCGTAAGAACTCTCTTCCATGCCCTCCACCTCTTTCACAGCAATAGGAAAGGGTCCTTAGCATGACAGGTATTTATCCCCCATTTCTCCTTGGCCCCTATGGTTATCACACCATGTCCTCATATCCATGAGCTTCAAGGGGCCCTCCCACCCAACACAAGTCACCAGGACAAACAGAGCCAGTTCTGCACTTCTGTCTCTGCCTACAGTGGCAGGGCACATAGCTTACTGTTCCTGGCCTCTCTTGTCAGCTTGCACCATGGCCGTTGAAGGGCTTTCTGTGGGAAGCTACTTGTGCCAGAATCACCTGCCCACCCGCTAGCCCAACTTGAGGCAGGTCACCTGTGTCCCCTGGTTCTCTAGGTAGTTGCTGTGAGGCATGGCTACTGTGTGGGTGATCCAGCCCACCCTGTTAGGCTAGAGCCACAGTTCAGACCTACCGATCTTCACGATTCCGATCTACTGAGTAGAACTGCTTCCGTAACCACCTGGAGGGAGAGAAGCCTGCAGTGAGGGCCACTTCTCCAGCCAGGGCCAGGCCTGGTGGGAAGAGACCAGCAGGCAGTGTCTGGGCACACACAGGCTTGGGTCCCTAACTACAGAGTCAGAGGTGGTTCTTACCTTTCGATCTGCAAGGGTGTGGCCGCCTGCAATGTATCTTCCATCAGCCAAGTCAAGCCCTTGATCCACATGTTCACTTCATCCTCAGATGTAGCTAGGAGTGAGGAGAAAACAGCTGAGCTGAGGGTACATACTTCCTGCTAAGTTGGGGACCCAGGGGACATGCCCCTTAACTCCCCTGCCTTCTCCAGCCCGACTCTCACCTTGTAGGCTCAGGGTTTTCAGGCGGAATTCCATTCCATACAAGATGACAAAGCAGTGTGACTGGTCTGGTCGGAAAGCAGGGTCCTCTTGGTAGCGATCAAAGTCTCGTGAGGTCTTCCCTGGACGGATCTCCTTGATTTCGCGAATGTCAACTAGGAAGGTAGAGAACAGGCCAAGGTCAGATGGGGGCGTGGGGGGGGGGGTCTCCCAGACTTAGCAGTGAAACGAGGGCAGCCTGATTTCCTCTCATTCCCACTCTTCCTTAGGGAAGGACCACAAAGACAGCCCCCTCTTGAGGGGCAGAGTAAAGACCACTCACAGTCCCACTTGATGACAAAAAAGTATTGGGCTGCACCTAAGCACAGACCTCTGCTGAAAGGTCTAAGAGAGCTGTCTGGGGAGCAGGGAGCTCTCTCCTATGTTTCCCTTGCTGACAATACAGGCAGGTCATTTTTGACCTGGAAAAAAGCTGGACTCTAGAAAGAGAAATGGGGACCCAAGGCTGCTCTGAGGAATATTTCCTGACACAAAATACACAAATGAAACTGTACAGTCCTGAGGGTGGGGTGGGGCTGGGCAGGCCCAAATGGCTGAGTCTCAGGCTTCATGGGAGGAAACAGGGTTCAGGCCCCGAGAACTACTGCACCCCTGAAATGGCCCGTATCCTAAAGTCATCCACAGTCCAGACTCAGCAAGAAGCATAGTCCTCCCAGGCAGCAGCTGTCCATGGGGATGTTTCCTATCATGGTTATCAGAGGCCTGAGCACGCCCCCTGCCCTCACACTGCGCAGATCGGGGAGCACGGGACTGAATGGTAGACACCTGCCTCCGCTGCTAACTCCAGAGATGATGCTAAGTGACTCATATGACTTCTCGCAGACTTGGTTTTACCATCTACAAAACAAAGGGCTTGACTGAATTTCTCCAGAGGACAAGGTGGGAGAAAAAACATGTTCAGGCTCTGGGGTGAGACTAGAACCCCACCTCAGGTCACGTTATCTGTGACCTCAGCAGAGGGACAACTACTTTGACCCTACTTTGTTTGTGAACACAAGTAAGCAACAGCAGCATTGTAAGGGTGTTGGCAAGATAAAAATCCCTAAGAGCCAAAGTGCCCAGCCCAGGCCGTGTAGGTGGCATGGCAGGAGCTCTTTCAGTGCCAATTCAGTCACTCACCAAAGTCTGCTCAGGCACGCAGGTTCTGATCCCAGGCCCCGAGAGAGCTGCCCCTGGCTACAGACCCACTTTGTCCACTGGTGTTGGCTGGAACCTTGGACAGGAGGCAGACTTTCCAGGCCAGATAAAGAGACATTTAGGGAACATCAAGTCAAACGGAAGAAGCTTAGCTTAGCCACCAGAGACAACTCTATCCGAGTACTCCCTTAGCTCTAGAGCCACTCTCTTGTCCAAATGCTTTCACTCCAGACTGACCTGGGAGATGGGGAGCCAGAAGCAGTGCCAGGATGGTGCCTGCAACATCAGCCTGGCTGGAATGTCCTAAGGGGCCAAATCCCCAGGTTCTCTTTCTGTCCCTCTAGCCACAGCTGTGTCCCATCCATCCTGCCTTGAACAGAGGCATGGTTTCTAGCCCCAACCCCAGTTCCCCCACCATACATTACTGTTTTACTGGGCCTGTTCCCATGTGGTCAGCAAACCCCTCAGGCCTGGCTGTCCAGCTGAAAGCTCTGACTTATCTGCCAGCTGCCCTGCCTCCCAGTTCTCCTCACCAATTAGCCATCCTTTCTGAGTCTTCTGAATCTTTATAGCACATTGTTCTGATCCCTCCCCAGGTTGCTCACTAAGAAGAGCATGTGTCTTTTCTGGCCTTCAGAGCCCTTTGTGATGGGGCTCTGTGATTTACCTCCCCAGCTTCTGTCCTTTCATCTCTTCTCTGCTCCACACAAACTAAGCTGAACCAACAGCAAGAACAGCCAGTACTCCCTGTCTCCTATTTCATCCTGGTTCCTGGCTGGGGACTGCCTACCTCCTAGGCTCCAAGTGTACCAACGACCCAACTTGGAAGCGTCCTCCTACAGTGTCACACCCTTGATACCTAGTGGCACCACATGTGTATACATGCCTCATCTCTCCCTAGGCCAGGTGGGGCCCTTCCAGTGCTTGATCTGTGATGGAGTGAACAAATGAAAAAGTCAGGCACGTAGGTGCGGGGAGAGGCAACAAAATGAGAGTGGAGTTTTAAAAATGAGGAGTTACACTCAGATAGAAATAGGGAGGGGTAAACTGAATCAGAAAGACCCAGCCTGGAAAGACAAGAGTCTCCAAGGATGGAAGGAAGAGCTAAACAGGGGAAATGCCCAGATGAGAAACTGCAGAATAACCACAAACTCTGCTCTTTAAACAGAAACCAGAATGCTTTTCCGGTGCAGAGCTACTGTCACCACCCTCCCACATCTCTCACACAGGCACACAACCTCACACACATATACACACAAATGCATATATGCCAAGGCCTTTGTGGCCCACAGCCTGGGCCCTTCCTTGCAGGTATTTCCCCTACCCCCCAACCTCATGTCATTAGAGGTAGTTCACAAGATGGCTATCACAGAGCAGGCAGCTGGAGCAACAGTATGAAGACTATTGCCAGGTCACATGCAGTCACCCCACATGTGTGCACACGTACATATGCACAACACACTGCCAGCAAGCCCTAGGTGAAGCTCTGGCATGACCTGTGCTCCTGGGTACATTTCCACTGAGACCAGGCTGGAAGCAGAACAGGCTCCCTTCCAAGACAGGGACCAGGTAGACACAGAGCAGGCTAGGCATCCAAGTGTCCCAAGTCCTGCAGCTATACCTGGTTCCTTGTGCTTCCCCATAAGGAGTTGCCAGCCTGGCCCTAATGTTCTCCAAGACCATTAAAGCAACAGCAGGCTGAAAGGACATGAGACACCAGCGGGTAAGACACACTATTAGGTTTTTAAAACTACATCCTATGTGACCTCCCAACACCATACCACCCTCTTTTTGCCTCCTAGAACAAACAGAGCACAGTCCCTTTTCCTGACAGAGCCAGGCCTGGTCCCTTAAGGGCTGCCATCATAAGGAGGAGACTCCCTGGGACAGGCAGGGCTTTGGCTTTAGTTGGGGGTATGTGTGGAGCTGAGCCACCCCAGCACAGTTTGCAGTGTGATAGAAAGGGCAGAAAGAGAAACCCTCCCAAGGGAAGAGAAACTGCTCAAAGGAGCAGGAAAGTAGCACCCTATTCCCAGAAACTCATAACCCAGCACTCACCCCCACTTAGAACCATGGGAGAACAATGTTCAGGGGGACATTGGGAAAAAGAAAAGCCAAAGGTACTGAGGTCCTTGCCAGGCTGGACACTACAGGGTG
Source organism: Lyroderma lyra (assembly GCA_004026885.1). Classification (NCBI taxonomy): domain Eukaryota; kingdom Metazoa; phylum Chordata; class Mammalia; order Chiroptera; family Megadermatidae; genus Lyroderma; species Lyroderma lyra. Next base: position 99,701 of record PVJL010004542.1, read on the forward strand.
AGATGGGGGAGCTCTCTGAGGGCAAGAGCAGGGTCCCACAGCCAGGGTCCTGTGGCCAGGCCAGCCTGAAATGCAGCAAAGGGAGTGTAAGGTTTTCATTGTTGACAAAAGCCTATCCCCAAGCTCACCGTAACACGAGAGGGCCTGGGGTTATTGGCATTACATGGCCAGCTCAGGCCATCAGGAGCCATGGCATGCTCATTACTACAAGGACCAGGTCCCTGAGGCCCATGTGAAGGCTTGCCCAGGCTTCAGGAATGACATAGGTATCACCACTCCAAATATATCCATGGTAGACAGTGACAAGATAAGCTACCTGGGTGGCCAGGGCACTCAGCCCCTGGCATTTAATTACCCACAAATAGAGACTAGTCCTCCTTGAGAGGCTTTGGGGTAATGAGGGATAACCTGAGCCTGGGCTAGGGACTGGCATCACATGCCAGCTGAGGGCTAAAGACGTGCTCACAGGCCAGGCTGCCCAGAGTCCCAGGGAGAAGCCTGAGGGTCCTGGAGGTCACCTGCTTCCTCCAACTCCTTCAGGAAGCCTGGCTCACCATCCCATTCCTGAAGGTTGCCCAGGCCTAGGAGAGATGAACCACAGGGGTCTTCCTTTATGTAGCCCCGGGCAGTCCCTCTTTCAGACTCAGTTTCCCCATTAGTAAACTGAGAATTCCTTCTACCTCACAGGATTGCATGCAGTGGGGGCTCTGCCAGGGACCACTGGCCCCAGTGAAGTCTGCAGCAGTCTGCCCCCTGCCTGGATGACTAGTGCCATAAACACCAGTCCTACATAAGCTGGCAGCAGGGGAGACAACTGCAGCCACCTGCCAGGGCTTTGCTGGGGGCAAACCGAAACCTAGGAGAGTTAAAGCTGGGCCACAGTTATCTCAGCCCATGGAAAAGAATCCAAGTAGTCACTTCCCAGTTCAGAAAGGGGTCTGGTAGGGATGGAACACCATGGGAAAGGAATGGGACTTCTAGAGCTCTGAGTTCAAATCAGTGCAGGCAGAACACTCCACTTGCACACTCACCAACAGTCTGAGACATGTGCACCCCAACACCTCACATTCAGTGGGGTACCAAAACAGAGACTAACAGATCTGAAATCACAAAGACCAAGTTTCAAATCCCGTTTCCTTGCATATAACTCGGGTCTTGAGCAAGTCAACTTTCCTCTGTAGGTCATGGATAAAGTGAAGGCAGTAGTGGGAATAGGCCTGTTGAAAACCTTTCACAGGCAGACTCTTATGCAAAGATCAGCCTTGGCCTGCCCCCTGAGTGACCCCCACCTTGGATTGGTTTTTACTGTGATTTCTATGCAGAAGAAATGGGTTTGCTGTCTGGTGGCAGGGACCAGCTCTAAGCACTGAGGCAGAATGCCACAAGACGGAACTTGCTTGTATGACAAGGCACAAAGACCTTCTCTTGTCTCTTGGGTCAGGGATAGATTCCTTGTCTGAGACCACAGAGACTAGAGACCAATAGTTACTCAAAGCACAGTGCCTTCCCTGGTCATGCAGACCTGGAGAGCAACTGCCTTCTGGACATACCAGTAATGGCCATCACTTTCTCCTTAAGAGCTTCAGTTTCCTCATCTGAGCCTCAGAACTGATCTCAAGCACTCTGGGAGCTGTACAGCAAGACAGCAACAAAGGGTACTGCTGCTCTCAAAACCAGCTTAGAACTTGGTTCTGACAACACCCATTATCTTGGGTAGGGGAGGAAAGGGTGCTGTGAAAGGGATAAGCTAACTGGCAGAAAGCTAGTCTGGAGCCTAGAAAGGGGGTTAGCCCTGTGCTCAGCCCCTCTGAAGGTGTCTTGGAATGCTACTCCCCACCCCCTCTCAAATATTAGGTTAAGCCACAAGGCCCCATCAGTCTTCCTGCTGCCCAGTGCATCAGGACAGCCATTGCAGAGATGTGCACAGGGGCAGCATTCCTGTGAACCAGGCAGAGTCCCAGGGAAAAGAAAAGGGGTGACAAGGGTGGCTCACAAAGACGTTTTCAGGGTTCCTTAATGGGCATAGCCAAAGAGAGCCGGCCAGTCCTATCCCAGGGAGCAGAAACATGGCTTTACTCTGACCACAGTGGGCCTTAGAAGTAGGAGAGAGAACCCAAGCACTAAATCTAAGACCATAAATTAGACTCAAGCTTCTGGTTCAGGAACTTGTGTCCTGGCCCTCGATGAAGCCACTTTCCAAATGGCCCTACACAGGTAGGGTCCCCCAGACCTACTGGCCTATTAACCATCCACCAGACAAAGAAGATGTACCAAAAAGAACTGTGAACAAAAGCACTGACCAAGTGGGCAGGAGGAACCACCCTTGAGCCTCACTTTCCTTATCTGCCAAATGGGATCACCACTCCTGGTACCTCCTTCACTGGGCTACTACTGTGAGATATCAATGAGGTGAGACACAAAAGTGATTTACCCGAAAAGGACAGGAGGACATTTGAGAATTAAAATCCCCAAAATGAAGATATGGCCAAGAAAACCACCACCACCACCACCACCACAACAACAAAAAAGAAGGAAATGGCAAATATATCACAAACTTCTGGACATGAAACCTGATTTTACTAAAATACTATTTCTCTTAAGAATTTTTCCTTTAAAAGTAATTTTAAGTTAACTGATATAAACTACAATAAAAATCTATATAAAATACATGTGAATATAATTACAACTTATAATAAATATAAAAATCTTTTCAAAATCTAGATAGCTTGAGAGAGGTTAAGTGAATATTACCCAGACAGGTCTCTTCTCTCTTGGGGGTTTTAGTACTCAGGTGGAAACCCCCCAGATTCCCTCCAGGCCTGTGTGCTCAGGCCTGTGTGTCCAGCCCTGCAGAGGGCACTGAAGGAAGGTGGAAAAGTTGAGCCCTCCTCACAGGGTCCAAGTGCAATCAAGGCAACGAGACTCGCAGATCCAGGTCCACAATAGCTCCCAGCCCTCCTTCCTACCTCTAAGCCTTTGCACGTGCTGGACCCACCTTCTCACTTAACTCTCTATCAGACCCAGTCCAGTGGCATACTTGATGCTCTATAACTCTTGTTACACTGTCTAGTGCTTCCTGGTGTCTAGGCCACTGGCCTGTGAGCTCCCCAAGGTAGAAACCACTTTGGACTCTTCCCTCCATTCCCCAAACCCAGGACCTGGGGAGGCCTCAAGATGTTTATGGAGTACTTAGGAGTAGGCATAAACACATGAGAGTTAGACTCCAGAGCTGCTTATCTAAAAGAGGCAGCAAAAACCATAGGTGCTCACAGATGGTATCAGGGATGGAAGAGGTGGTGCAGTGGGGCAACAAAGACTGAGAAGCTACAACAAATATGCAAATGCAGTGGCTAGTGAGGTGACTATGGGGACAGTAAAAAGGACCAGTGCAATCTAGAAACAGTGGGAGGTCCCTGCACAAAGGTTCCTATTCCCAGTCCACCAGGAGATTCAGAAGAGTGGGTCCCAAGGGTCAGGAGAGGTGTGCAGATCTTCCCAGAAATGATCTCATTAGTCACCCTCTCCACACACAGCCTGTGCAAACAGATGGGCCACTCCCAGTCCCCCCATGCTTGAAGTAAGCCAACCATTTCATCATTCCCCAAAGAAACTACACACTCTGGGCCCAAGGGAACACAAATGGGAGCTGAGCCTTCTTCCCTGGAGGATGCTGAGATGGAGAAAGGAAGCCTCAAGGGGAAGCCACTGCCATTCTGGTCAATTCTTAGCCCTGTACTTCTGCCTCTCCTACACTCACAGGTTCCTGCACAGCTTACCCAGGGTAGGGCAGGCACTGCACCCCAAAGCCCCCCATCATAGGAAGCCACAGGCAAAGGTGCTCTGTACCCCAGGGTGCCTGTCCCAGCCAGAAACACACAGCTTGGACAGAGCCTTCACACCTCTGAAGGCAAAGGATGGAGGTGGCTGAATAGGAGACAGAGACAGACGCTGGGCATGGGTGGGAAAGGGACCTGATGCAGCACCAGCCAGGAACATGGGCTGGAGCAGTTTCCACTCTGGCTGCCTACTGCCCAAGGCCTTTGGAAGGAGTCAAAGTTCCCCTGTTCTGAGCCTGTAACATTTCCCCTCCTACCTTCCAACAGAAACATAGTCAGGAGCAGCTCCCAGTTCCCACTAGAGGCAGACAAAAGCGGAGGGGTGTGTAGCTATCTACCTCCATTTTATAGATGAGGTCTCAGGCTCAAAGTCACAGGGTCACACAGCAGAGGTGAGGCTGGGGCTTATCCCTCCCCATTTCCATATGGCAGCTGCCTTCAAACCAGACAAGCAGGGGAGAGAGGAACAGAGCTCCGATCCAGCACGCACACAGGGAGTCACTAGCCCAACCCAGGAGTCCAGGTATACCAAGGTCAGAGTTCAGCATCTGCCCCTAGCTGGGGTTTCATCAGCTACTGTTCCCCAAACACCTGACCAAGAACAGCCAGGCCTGACTCGGCATCCGGCCCCTTTCCCACCTTGATAAACAGGAAAAGGCCATTCAGTCAGCTGGATGGAGGTCTGTGGCTCCTCCTACAAGGGACCCTGTACTATGTACTAACTGCTCAGGTCACAGCTTATAAAAGACCCCTACCAGTAAATGTTGAGTCACCTACAGTCTAGATTCTAGATGAATCTCCTCTTTGGAGCGATGAGCAAATAGAGGCTCCAAATGGTCTCGTCATAGTCATATGGTAGGTCATGGCGGAACTGAGACCCTTTACAGTGGCCCACAGCAGCCACCATCTCTGACATGAGTATGTAGAGAAGCAGCAGGGCAGTTCCAGTGAGCCTTCACACCTTGCAGGCAGGCAGCCCTCTTCCCTAGGATGCTAGACTAAGCCCGCCCACTTTGGAGGCAGGCAGCCCTCTTCCCTAGGATGCTAGACTAAGCCCGCCCACTTTGGAGGTGGGAACAGCAGCCTAGGCCCCAAAGGAAGGAAGGGAAACGAGGCCCCACCCAGAGAATGCAAAGCTGAGAGAAAGCTGAGCACCCGCCTATCAGGCTTATTCACTAATTCCATCATCAGATCAAACATGTATTAGGCATCTACCCACTCCATGTCTGGCTCTGCTGGGTCCTGGCTAAACTGAGATCAGTAAGGCACTGGAATTCCTGCCTCTGAGAAAGCCCCTGCCTGGTGGAGGAAACAGATGGGGAAGGAGATAACTATGAGGTCATGCCAAGAGTGGAACAAGAGAGAGATACATGTCTGTGGTGCTGAGAGCGTGGAGAAAGTGAGCAGTTCTACTTGGAAAGTCTTGGACTGCTCCTCTGAAGGCAGGGCTGGAGGACTGACCTGCCCATGCAAGGCAAAGGGGACTACAGAAGCCAAAGCATCAATGCAGCGGTTTGGTTGTTTGGGAAATGGGGCATTTGTTTAGTTTTGTGGATGAGGAGGTGGGGGAAGGGGGGCTTATACTGGCCTTCAACACAACAGTCAGGGAAATGTGCAGTAAGGAAAGGGGCTTGCCCCAGTTTTTCTGACTGGACATAGATGACTCCCCCCAGGCAACCCCCGAGTCCGCCTCCAGGGAAGAGGTCTTGTGCACTCTGATCTCCGCCTCCCCTGCAGGATGATGCTGCCCAAGTTCTAGATCATCTATGTCTACCAGGCCTAACTATCAGGCCTCAGCTATTAAAGAGATGCTGAGGGCCCAGGAGGGGCACATCCCAGAGCTGTCCAGGATCTAGAAAGCCCCATTGATATGCCCCCCAACCACACACAGTATATTCAGGCCACTCGGGAAACCAGAGTAATGAGTGTTAGGTTACTTTCTATCCTCTTTCCTGACCCTCAGAGCAATCAACAAGGTTGACCATGCCCTCTATCCTGCTTGAAGCTCTGCCCTTGACGTCTCCCTCACAAGCTCTCCTGGTTTTCCTGCTACTCCTTGGGGTCCAGGCCTATTCCCATTACATGTGGGTCTTCATCAAGGCCCAGGCCAAGGTCCTCGTCTCCCTTGATGCTCTACCTTCTCCCTAGTCAGTGTAATCCACACCCATAGCTTCTATTACCTCCTATTACAGATAATTCAAAAACACAGCTCTAGCCTAGTCCTTGACTTTAAGCTTCAGACTCTACAATCCAACTGCCTACTTGTCGCCTCCACCTTGCCATCTGTTCACCTCAAAGTTAACCCCACAAAACCAAACATTTCTCTTACTAAAACCCAGGCCTCTTGCCACATCTCTAGTCAGCTAGCCACTGAAAACAGGTGCATAAACTAGAAACTTTAGAATCATCCTCAATATCACCCCCCACCCCAATTTCATCCTCAAACAAGTCCTATTGGCTTTATTATTTATAACCACATTTACTGAGCACCCAGATGCATGGGAATCATGTAAGTATTTGAAGTTTATTTGCCAGTCAACAATACCCCACACTGGACTGTAAGCTCCTTGAAAGCATGGACCATGTCTGTCAGCTTCAAGGTCCCAATGTATAGCAGGAAATGGGATAAGTTAGGAGAGGAAAGAAAAATCTGGGGCCTCCCTCTCTCAAGTAAACAATAGGGGCCTCTGA